>JAIPRM010003266.1:0-26688 GCA_025469315.1 Stegophylla sp. TES_Ste_2020 | reverse complement strand
ATCGAAATTTTTGGACAAGTATTTCTATACGAAAAAGTGTTAACAGAAAAAAAAAAGGAAAAAAAAAATAAACATCATTGTAAAAACACTAGCTTCTTCACTCTGTTCAGAATCTAAAATATTTCAAAATACAATAAATCGCATTATTAAATTACATTATTACGAAGCTGCTCTGATACAAAATTAAAACGGATCAAAGATTACTTGGGACGTTTTCTCGTGAAATAGGAAAATAATAATTTCGAAATTCGAAATAAAACGTATACTCAGTTATAACGGCTAAATTATTTACAGTATTAAAACACAGTAGTTACTGCGTAATTTCCATTTCAAGAGATTTAATTACAAAATAACGAATAATCAGTAATACATTATGCACCTAAATACTTAGAGTGCATGCTATTTAGAATGTTTAATTTAGCTGCATTTTGAACGGAATTATTTAAAGTGAAAATACTAATGTATTTGAGCTCGAGAAATATGTTAATTATGCTGGATCAGACAGGTTACCTTGAAAAAACAATTCTCGTAAATACGTCGGAATGTTTCGTACTAAATATTATTACATTATTTTATTTTACTTCCACAGTTGTATAAATATGTAAAAAATGTGAATAATACGCAGATATTGTGTATTGGACCATCTTGTCACTTTGCTTTGTCGGTTTCAGCGAATCTTAGCCTCCGGGTACTGAATATTATGAAAAAACACATAAGAAACAATACGTTTGAAATGTAATTCGCAGAGATGGATCTCAACGGTCATAAAAGATTTACGAATATTTTTCGTACTTTATTGGCTCATAATTTTTATTTTGAATTTTTGTCATAAATAATAATTTAACGATAATTTTTTTATATAATTTCAAATCATATCACATTTTAAGGTTTATTTAAACATGTCCGGTAACGCGTAAAGTACCTTTATAATTTTATTCTAAAATGATAATAGAATAAGTATAAATTTACAAATGAACGAATGAATTATTTGTACATTTAGATAATACCGTCCATACCTTCGGGTACTGATAAAATATAACGTGTGTATGCAAACGATTTTCAAATAAAATTTCCAATATACGTGGAAAGGCAGTCTAGTATGAAATTAAAAAATCTCCATCATACGAATTATGGCCGGCTTTGTATGTATCCAATTTTTAGTAAAATTACCCAGTTACACGTATTTATCTATATAATTTGAAATAATTACTATACGCCTATACGCTTTTTGTAATAGATAAATAAATAATTTTATTACAATAATAAAGATTGTTTGATAAAAATGTTCGTACAGAATCCAATTTTTTATTCTGTATCTTATAACCGTCACTCGAAAAGCAGAAGAGCAAAAAATATAAAAATAGATAGTATATTTAATTATTGTGAAGGGACGTTAAAATTGAAAAACATTTCTAATAAATGGGCCATACCATAAAAAGTTTGGGAACACCTCTGTTCTAGTCAACTCGCGAAAAAGCATATTATTTACACTGTGTAATGTCTTTTTTTTTTTTCAATTATACCCTCTCAATTTTTCATCACAGTTTATCCGGCCATCTGATTAAAAAATAAAATCGGTACGTTTTCCTCCCGGGGCGAGCAGCGTTTCAATACAACCCAAACGAACAAGTTTTCCTTTATCCGCGGTAGATTACTTTTGCCCCAATGTTTATTAATATATGTTTCGTTTTAAATAACGTGATCAAAAAAAAAAATATATATATATTATTCCAATATGCATTATATTATTGTGTTACGCGCCGTTTGATTGCAAGAAGATGAACTAACCAGATAATCGGAATGTCGATTTAGGTCCACGACGCCGCGCATGTAACTATTAAATATCCCTAATATAAAATTTTATCAACTGTTTAAAATCGCGTGAATATATATTTATTTATAGTGCATTGAAAATATACATATATATTGAATATGTTTAATAAATTCAGTCCAATGGACTTTAAATGAAAAAATATTTCAATTTTTTTGGAAAAAGTTACGCTAATCTATAACTTCTTATGTTCGATACGTTTTTTTTTTTTTTTTTTTTTTTTTTAATTACTACGAATAATCACTCGAAAATATTTATTGTCGGACTAGCAGTGTTGATAATTATCTTGTTAATTTCTTTTCTCAATTTTTATGTTTTACAAATTAGAAATAAGTAAGTTATCTGAGTTTTCATCTTAGAGATAAATTAGGATGTTATCTCGATAAAATTTCACATTAATATTATAATCTTTTAGTGTTTATGTTTATAATTTCACACTCAATACCAAAATTATCAATTTGTGTTTTAGAATGATTTTAAGAATTACTGCTATTCTAATAATTTTTCTTTCGTCACCATAGGCGTAAACTGTGAGGGGCTTGGGTAACTTGTCTCCCCCCCACGAAAAAAAAGTCCAAAACACCCTTCTAAAAATACCGGACTTAGATGTTACGTTTAGAGAAAACTAATACATTTATTCCGTCCCAATACTAATTTAAGAAATCTTAAACGGTATTTTTTAAATTTTTTTGTTTATTTCAAATTTACAAATCTAAGCGTAAATCAATGTAAAAATCGAATGTTGGTTTGAACAAAGTTTAAAAGTTTATCTATCGAGTCCGAGTGTCCGGTAAGGGGTGAATTCCCTGTGTTTATTCCGCACACCCTCTGTGGAATTAATTACCATATTTTTCATTTTAATTACCGAGGTAAATATATGACCGTAGGTACCATGTCTGTAGTTCTATATTCTTTAAAAAAAATAAATATTTTTTTTTACCAAGATTAAATTTTTTTTTTGTTTCGAATATCTTTTATTTTAATCCGCATCTATATGCAACACGGCCCCCGAACGAGGGGGCCGTGTAAAGTGCACGACCGTACAATATTATTATTATTATTCAAATGTGCAACGTTTGACGACGAAAACACGTCGTTACGTGCGCTACTAATAGTAATTGTTGTTGTTTTGGGTGTAAATTACGTACGCCTGCGCGTAATCGCACCGAGGGGAAAACATTAAACTCGACGAATAATAATTAGAGTAATCGCCATCAAACAACGCTTGTGCGGGTGTCCGTACTTTCAAATGATCCACGTTAAGTCGATAGTCAAGGTCGCGCCATTGAATTCGTCGACCCCGGGCGTCCGGGACACGAAAACCGACCGTTTTCGTGGACTACTTAAAGGCGCGCGGACGTTTCGACGAACGCATTCAGATTTTGGTTTTTGAACGGACACGACGACTACAATACTTATTCAACGCACACACACACACACAACATGCAGTTCAATCGAGTGAGTAAACGTCGATAAATTATTAAATTATTAACCTGACGCGTCAAAACAAACGCAGTTTCGCGTTTTGGATCGCACATAATCGATCGATGCGATCGCGAGATCCGTGAATAGCTTTCAAAAAAACGGGTGCAAAAAAGAACTAAAAACCGGCTTTTTTTTAAAGTATCATCAAATTAAGCATGAAAAACACATATTTTCAAAAAAAAAAATTTCAAAAAAATCGTTTGGGAGCCAAACTGCATTTGCAATTGCCAAACATTTAAATAATTAATCATCAATTTTTTATGACATTATTTTTTACAATATTATATTTGTGCATTACAGATACAACGGAACGCATTAAAAAATTATATAATCTTGACATCTTTTTCTTCAAAATGCATGTATTGGATGTTGGGCAAAATTGAGTAAATTTCTTCGGCAGTCTTTTTTCAAAAAACAAAAACAATGACAAAAATGTTCGATTTTTTTCATATCCGTTAAGGACTAATTTAAAAAAATTAAATAAAAATAAAAAAAAATTATACACATATATATATATATAAACAATAAATGTATATGTTTATATGCGTATAATTTTTAATAATTATTATTTTTAAAACGAAAGGAAAAACCAAAAACGTCAAATTCAAATAGCTATAATTCCACTCGCAGAAATTTTATTGAATTGCAATTTTTCAATATTTACACTTGAAATCTTATTATAAAAAAA
The DNA here is from genome assembly GCA_025469315.1 of Stegophylla sp. TES_Ste_2020. Lineage (NCBI taxonomy): Eukaryota > Metazoa > Arthropoda > Insecta > Hemiptera > Aphididae > Stegophylla > Stegophylla sp. TES_Ste_2020. The sequence goes on along the minus strand of JAIPRM010003266.1, from coordinate 22,684 downwards.
ATCGAACATTTTTACTAGCCTATTTTCGTCGCCTAAATTTCATTGTCAGATTCACCGTGTGGTTTTAGTAAAAATTTAGCAAACCCCGGGGGGGGGGCGGGCGGGGGGAAGAAGAAAAAACACCAAAATGCGCCCCCCCCTCCCCCGGCTTTTTCTCGCACCGTTCACACGTTCGTGTTCGCCCACAGGTCACCGGTTTCTCGCCGTCGCAGCTGTTGGTCGTGGCCGTCGTGTGGTGCTCGCTGTACCGCGTGGCCGAGTCGCACGAGTTCGCGTACGGCGTGAACAGCCCCAGCACCGGCGACGTCAAGGACCAACAGGAGTCGAAAATCGGCCACCAGACGGTCGGCTACTATCGGCTGCTGGACGCGGACGGCATGACGCGCACGGTCAACTACAACGCGAACCCGCGCACCGGATTCCAGGCGACGGTCACCCGCGAACTGGCGCCGGGACTCCAACGGACCGCGGCGCTGCCGTTGCCGATCGGGGCCAGGGCCACGTCGTACCATCAGCAGACGAGGGCCATGTCCGGCTTCCGTTACGACACCGCGCACCCATCCGCATTGCCAGCGGCACTCACCATGCCGTCGTACGCGTCCCCGGAGGAGGAGCTTACCATGCCCTACCCGGCCGCCGCCGCCGCCGATTATGGAGAAACGATGTGATGACACGGCGCGCCCCCCTCGCCGCCCGACGATCCCAACGCAAAACAACGCGTTTACAAACAACAACAACAACAACAATGACAACAACGACAATGACAATACGATATAATAATATTATATTAATAAAACTTTTTCTGTATACGACCCACAATGATTGTTATATTATTATTATTATTATTATTATTATTATGTTATTTACTCCTCAGATTTTTTTTTTTTTGGTTTTAGTCAGGAACGGTTTTTCCTCCACGGATAAAAGAACACGACTACCGTCGCGTTTCGCGCATGTCCGTGCATCCGATTCGTCGTATTTCATTTGGTTGTCGGTACATTGTGATTTACTTCTTTTATTACAATAATTATTAATTAACATTACACTGGTAATGCGACCACAACCGACGAAACTCGGCGAATTCGATACAGTTTCTAATATGATAATAACCGGTGGTATGGGTATCACTAAGTTGCGATTTTGTCCTACTAGATTTATACTTTTACCACATTCGCTCAACCCCCCCCTCTCTCTCTCTCTCTCTCCCGGGCCAAAATAAAAATTTTCCTTTTCGGTCGGTAAACTATTTTGATCACCACCAATTTTTAAACACTTAAAATGTTTTTCACTTTTCTCCGTTAAACTACCAATTTCATAAATGTTTTTGAATATTATTCTTGAAAACGAGTGATAGGTAATTGACAATAATCGAACAGTCTCTAAAGTTCAGGTACAATTTATTTAAAGAATATAATTATTTTTATGGTGAATCCGACATCAGATGTTCTACACGTTGATGATCGATAAACGTAATAACTACTAATATAACTTAATATTTTTGTTCCGCCCATATCTGTCTTTCTTTATTATTATTATTATTATTGTTTAGGAAATTTACCCCCCAACCGACCGGGTTGAAAGTATTCACTGACGCCTAAATATTAGTTTATGTCGGTAAAATTTAAGATAAATAAATTTATTAAATATTGTAGTTCATTTATATGTATGTGTTATATTTAAGTATTGAAAAATGTAAAGCAAATAAAAAAAAAAACATCGATACCTGGAATTCTTCGAAATCTCGAACTTTTCCCCGTTCCCCTCGGGATTCCCACGCGTAACGAGAGTTACTGTCTAACCGAGTGAATCCGTGTAGCGACTTCAATGTGCGTTTTATACGATAATATACTCGTGTATCTCGTAATCCGCATAAACAAAGGAAAATGTTATTCAGCTAACACCGCGTGTAGCTGCGCCTACTACTCTATTATTATCACGGAATATCGGCGACTGGCACGTGACGCGGTGTTCGAGTGGGTATTTTTACCAGTTTTTTGCACTCTATTATTTCGTTGTTCGCGGCGGCGGTCAGATCGGTCGATCGATCGACGTTTTCACTTTGCAGAAAACACTAGCGCAAAAGTCGTCGTTGGCTTTTCGAGCTCTTGACATTTCCTCATGCGATTTTTCGCCGTTTTCTTTTCTTTTTATTTATTTATTTATTTTTTTTAAACCCAAAACCCGCCACGTTTTTATTTCATTCGACTTGCCGCATACCATTACTCGTGCCGTGTCAATCGATTATTCGATTCGATCCTTTTTGGCAGAAACAAAAAAAATAAATTTAAAACGAAAACGAAAGTCAAATAGCTCGGGAAAAAAGTTATCGGTCTGTCATTCGAGGAGTTCTTGACGTTGGAAATTTTTTCCCCCTTACTCCTGAATTGGCCGCGGCCGTGCTTACAGAAACGCACACACGACGCCTTTTCCAAATTATTTACCTCCTGACTTTCACAGTATACATGGGATTTCCCAGTACGATTTGACTGTTGTTCTATTTGAAATATTGTGAACCACTTTTCTTTTTTTGGATTCTGAGCGAATCCAAGAAGCTGACGTTTTTACAATGAAGATAATAATTTTTGTTTTATCTGTAAACACTTTTTCGCAGGGAAAAACTGGTCTGAAAGTCAAAATCAGAAATTTTTTGCTATTTGATTTGCTTCTAGTTGGTACTTTAAAGAGATCATTTTTTGAATTTCTCAATTCTTCATTTTTTTTTTTTTTTTTTTTTTAGGGGGGGACTACACAAAATTTGACAAAAAAAGACTCGAAAACCAACATTTTTTAATCCAAACATTATGAATATTTAAACAAAGATAGACGTATTGACAATAATCTTATATTGTAAAATTTTGTGACACACCTTGTAAAAGTTTAATCGACGAAATAATTGTCCGTATTGTGAGTCATACTCGTTCAAACATTTAAGAGCGTAATAATTCTGAAATAAATAAATATGCCAACACTCAGCAAAATTTGGTAGTGAATGCCAACACTCACCGAAAATCGACGTAAATGTCGACATTTACCGGTGATGGTTAGAATAATTTTAATATTTATGTAAAATGTTGACATACACCAAAAATGGTAGTAAACTTCATCATTCATCTCAACTTATACATATACGCAAGGCTTATTTTACTTGCCCAATATTCTCAAAAGTGACGAATCAACACTTATGGAAAAAATAAATCTAAAATATGCTGGTAGAACCCTATGAAATATAGCTCTAAAAGGCTAAAAAAAAAAATAAATAAATGTTTGCTGTTAAGATAAAATTTGGCCTATCCATTCTTTATAACCTTTTTAAGTTTTCTCTTTTTTTTAGGTATCGAGAATATAAAAAAAAACCGAGTTATCAAACTATAAAATGAATTCTGAATTCCGTTTTAAAGCGATAACACACTCAGGGATCACTCAAACTATTCTCGAACAAAAAAAAAACAAAAAGACAATAATATTATAGTAACTACTGATAACATGTAAAATCTCTGATTCCACTCAATCTCTAGATTATATTCAACGCCAGAAATATATACATTATGATCATTTAGTCGTTATTTATATTTATATATTTTAAATTTAAAAGGTTATTCTAAATTAAAAAAAAATATTAATTTTTAGCAAATAAACAGAATTTTTAATTGCTATTAAAAAAATTTAATTAATCTCGTACCGGTCTACAATACTGTTCATTGCAACTCGTTTGATATATAATATAATATCGCTAATAATTATTATGGTTTACTTTGGCTAATTGGCGATCGTATTTGTTTTCATTTAATACACGGCAGTGTATTCAGAAGGAAACGACGAGGTTATTTGCCAAAGGATCATGGACATAAAATTATATATTAATATACCTAAATATACAAGACATGCACTCCTCGAATCCAATTTCAGTTCATAATAATATGCATATATATATATATATATGATACACATATGAATATGATATACGTGTACAACATATTTAAACTCATATATTTGCGCCGGTGAATTCTCGGAATATATTACATTATAACATTTCGTCGGTATAACGATATTATAATATTATTGCAATTTTGCCTCAAATTTAATTCGATCCCTCAGACCTTAACTAATTTAACTTAAATAAAATTCCATCAAATATATTTTTAATTCGATTTTTTTTTCGTTATTTATGAACACACTTTTTTTGAGGTTAAAATACTGGTCCAAATATTTCATTCAGTTATATTTTATATTGGAAATTTCATCTAGTTGATACATTTAGAATGCTATTTTTCTATAGTCTCAATAATTTTTTCAAGCGTACGGGAAAACTATTTAAAAAATTACTAAGATACTGTAAAATATTCCATATCGTGAATTTTCATGAAAATGATACATAAAATATCTTAATTTTCCCAAAAATTATTAATGCAACGTTGAAACACACACGTCTTGTTTATAATAGTATATTTTCCATTGCTTATAAGATTAATGTACACACGTGAAGTTGAAGAGAGTTGACATTTCTTCTCTTTTCCCTTGAGAAGTTAGATAAAAACTGGCATTTGGTCATACATTACCATAACAATAGATCAATCTTAGCATAGGTCATGCGAGTGTGTGGCTATAACTATTAAAATTTCTTATTTATTTTCAACACTCTTAAATCGATCATTTTGAATTACATGTGCTTTGAGTATAAATATTATTCGTCTATTGTATATATAAGCTGCAACGGAAATTTAAACTAACCTTTTTGGAATTTAAATTTATATTTTTATACATGTGTATATAACTTTGATCTCTTTAGGTACGTTTTCAGAGTTTTTGCACGTATTAACGTATAAAAATGAGATTGTTCATGAATTCCTAAATATAATTCCCTGAATATATTACACCTAGAGTTCAAATATTTTGAAATGTTTGTCCCTGGAGATTTGGTATCCGGAAAAAAATTACCTAAGAAAAAAAGTACCCGTGAAACAAATATCGGTTCAAAAGTATCTGGAATAAAGTATTCAACAAAATGTAAATGTATTATAATTTATTTTGAACAATTAAAGTTAAAAGTTAAAAATATTTAAAATTTTTAAAGTTACCACTACAAAATTATAAAAATTATAATAGGTATTAATTATTTTTGAAATTTTTTTTACAAGTAATTTAATAGATAATTAAAGTACATAGTTTGGCAGTAGAAATATGATTTTCATTTATATTGTTAATGCACGGACAATTACTATGAATAACTTTATTGTTTGTAGTTCAAATAAAAAAAAAAATATGATTTTTTTTTTTGCTAACTCTTGATCAAAGTGCATTTCACTTGGAAACAAAATAGTGGAATCTATTAATTGCATTCACATCCGAAATTCTACATGGAAAATTATCACCATAATATAGAAGCACGACACAAGGCTCATAAATAAAATACATTAAACAATCGTGTTGGTTATTTTCGCTAGCAAATTATGAACTGTGTACGTCTTCGTAGTTTAAACAAACTAATTTTTCGGATACACTCTCGTTAACGGTTAAATTATTTTCTCAATCTCACCGGAACGATTCACATGCACATCCGGGGGCTTCAATAATTTCGCACCGCTTAGTGATTTTTGTGAAATAAATTTAGAGAAATTATTATTTTTTTGCAACATTGTCTCACAGAATTTCACTAAATACGACGTAGGTACCGCGACAAAGACAATAATTAAAAATAAAATAATAATATTATCAGAACCGTTTTAAACAACTAAAAATAAAAATACAAAAATATAATACCATACGCGTTATATCATTAAATAAAAAGTACTATGGCAGTAAAACGCATAAATACACTAACTATAGATAAACAGAAAAAAAAAAAAAAAAAAAAACAATCAAAGGCATATGGACCATCGCTGCCGCCGTCGCCATTGGAATGATGAGTTTTAAAGACCGACAGAGCCCGAGTGGTTCGACAGAAAAAAAAACATATTACCGAGTATACAGCAGACATGATAAAATTTCACTAAATTGAACAATACATTATAGAAATATTCATAAAGGCAACGTGGTGTTGTTGTTGTTGTTGCAGTTAGGATTCGAGAGAGTGGAAAAAAAGATCCACTAACAAAAAAAAAAAAATAAAAATATACTCGTTTCGCAAAACGTTACGGCTGTAGAAAAAAAAAAAAAAAAAAACCATAGTACCTACGTAAAATTATTTTATCACGAAATCATACACGGCGAATTTTTTGTTGCCCCGATCTTCAATAATCTGGTCTCTGCAGGTTGTATTCCCCGAGTACGCCAAACTTATAATAATAATTAGGGCTGTTAATTTAATGCAGTAAACTACCTTGAAAAATGTATTTACGATATCAAAGTAATACGCTTGAAATGTCAAAAACGCACTTCAAATTTTTTTTAAAACAAAGTTCTGAAAATCGCAATTTCAAAATTTCAAAAAATTATCATCTTATTGGTTCTAAGAAAATTGCGTACTTTTAGTAAATAATAAAATAATAATTTTTTACAATCCACGCTATAAATATAAGCGTTTAATTCATTGACGTGTTTTTGCAACGTTGACAAGATTTTCATTTTGGTATCTTATTGTAAACACATTTCACCGTACATCCGAGAACACGTAACTAATAGATACTAAACGGCGATATCGATTAATGAACAGATACTTACTAAATATAAAACCTATTTTATTTGGAAATCGGTAAATGATATGGCACAAATAACTAATTCATTAATTGCCTTATATTATCGAATTCAGACTAAATCAAATGCCGTAGTTTCACTGTTATACAACTTGTGTGAAATATTATTTCATAAAATATAAATTTGACATATATATATATATATACAGCATAATTTAAAACAATAAATATATTATGTGTACAAACATTAACTGACGGAATTTGACAAAATATTCCGGAAAATGAACTAAAAATGTAAACTTTACATTGTAAAGTATAACCTAGAAAGGCGGAAAAAAAAATTGACTTAAAAATTAAATACGTTGAAAAATTTAAAAAAAATATAATATATAAGTCTCATATATTAATTTGTTGTCACACGATTTAAACTTTATGTGTGTAAATAACTACGTTTTCCAGTCAAGTAAAAAGAAAAAATCACGCTCCTCTAAAATCATAACCCTACTTATAATTAATGTGTTTATTAACGGTATTAAAAAACCCGTGACGGTTTCGGATAGACTTAAGCAGCAATTCGTCAAGGGTTTCTCGAACAATAGATAACAAATGGGTGTGCAAATTTACTGCAATAATACACGAATGCCAGTAAAACATAAGCGCAACTGAACCTTAAATCAAGCGGTGCTAAATTATTAATAATATTTCACCGACCTAGAGGTTACACCCTTGTGAAGCCTTCTGAAACAGTAATCAACTCAGACTTAAAAAAAAAAAAAAAATGAATTTTTGCAATAGCTTAAGGAATTTAAACCGGAATTCAATATGTCTGTTATTTATTTAATTAAGTATGTATTTATTTATTAAAAACTACAATATACACGTAAATAATAATGTAAAATATGTGTCCTAAACCCTTTCGGACACGATGTCCACTCAGTATTTTCAAATTAGAGTTTCTGAAATTTAAAATTATTTTATCGTCATAAAAATAAAGTCAAATTAATAAAATTATAAAATAAATTATGTGTTTCATTCCAAAAAGTATAATACTATATTACATAAGTTACAAATATTTTGAAAAACAAAATTTTGCCTATGCTGATAATAAAAGTTCATTTTGAAGGGGAACACTTGAGTTTGAAATTCTGTTCATTTTTCATTCTTCTTTTGTCGTCAAAATATTATAGTTACGATACAACGATCTTAACTTTCCTATAGTGAATAGAAGTGATAATATCATAGCTGTTTTGTATGTATGTTCTCCTGAAGGGACATTAGGCTTGTACGACGTCAAAATGTAACAATCGTATTACGGATGATAGAATAATAAAAATTGCTATCAGTTGACTGAAAAATATATTATTTAGCTGTTGTTTTCTTTTTCAAATGAAGATTAAATGTATACATAAGTTTATTACATACTATCATGAAATGAAAACAAAAAAAAATTCAAAATAAAAATATTAAAATTAATATGATTGACCCGTAAACGCCAATGCTCTTCACAGGATACATACCAATAACTCATTACAAAATGCATGAAAAACTTTAAAAAAAATTATTTCAGTTTTCTTATGCGTCAATGGTGGTATAAGAGTAAAAAAAAAAAGATTATCCTATGGTCACATTAGTAAACAACAATATTGATGGTGGTGAGTATTAATATTACTATTTCAAATCAATTTATTTTAAACACTAAACAAATTAATGCAATTATATCGGAAAATACAAAGTTTAAATTGAATACACCTGTGAAAATTTTGAATAATTGATTGAATTTTCATTCACCCCGATAAACTAGGGGTTCGTTTTGCTAAGGGCACCCTCAGTTGCTAGGTAACCCCGGTTGCTTCTTTGCGGTAACAGTGAACTTGTGAAAAAAGAAAAAAAAACACCCGAATTCGTGTGTATATTAAAAAATATAATAAATATACTATGCCTAATATAATATCAGGACATATTGTATATTATGTGCTTGCTGTTAATGTCTGCTCAAGCGCTTACATATTTATAAACAATATTTCATCATGCATGTAGGTTTTCCATCACGCAAACGGTATATTCTACGATATTAAAAGCGTACTTACACTGTCAGTATCGTTGTCCATGTTGTCGTCGATGCAAGATGAATGTCTCCGCGGTAGGAATGAAGGTGAATTGGGCTGAGAATCTCCGGAGGAATTTTGATGGATGAACCTAAATCGTGAAAACAAAACAAAAGTACATTCGTTTCATAACGATATATTTCGCGTTTACTAATAAAACGTACAGTTAATAAATTATTATAAATTTGACTAGGTTTTACATCGCCGACTGGTCTAAGGGGGGGGGAGGAGGTTAATGAATCTGCCTTCCCTTACGATTTGCTTGACGTAGTTTCGCAAGCAGAAAATGTGTTTCAGGCAATCATAATTATTTCAGCGTAGATTTTATTTAGAATTTATTTATTTTATTATTTTATTTTTTTAATTTTTCGAATTTTTTTTCTCTTTTTTTGATTCATTTACTGCGCTTATTTAGGGCAATTAAATCCCAGTCCTAAAGGCAATATTGTGTTATACAGAAGTGAGAAAAAAAAGATAACAATTAATTTTAGAATAAAACATTAATCCTAATTGATAAAAAAATATAAAATCAGCGACTCGTCGTTTCAGTAGAACTAAATAAATTAATAAATGTGCGTTTTACTTGTTCGGCGAATAAGTTGAGCTGTGTCTTCGTGGCGGAATTTCCGGTGGCTTATTATTATTCGACGCCATTGGCGATGAAGGGTAAGTAAACTGAAACACAAATTAATCAATTATGTCAGTGATATTTTTATTATTACTATTTTAGTTGATCAATTAAAAACGGATTTACAATATTGAATTGTTTATTTCATCAGATTCGATCGACGTGTGTTTTTTTCAGGAGAAAGTTTTATGAATTATATATCTTATAGATTATCAATATTTAGAGTTTGAATTTTTATTAGACATTATTGTATTAATAATTAACCGAAATAAAAATGAAATACCTACTTATAAATTATACTGAGCATAATTTATATAAGCAATGTTCACTAAACAAATACTGGGACAGATAAAGTTCAGTACCATACCGATTTATTGATTTTTAATCTATTGCATAGGTACTTCATGTTGATTACGAATATGCAAAAGAAATTCGCTGCTCACGCTTAGTTTGGAATTTATAATGATTTGAAATTTGCCACAGGGTGACAATTGCTGTTTTACATGATAGTATTAGTCCAGGGCCGGATGTAGAGGGAGCGTGGACGGGTGTAGAGCATCCTTCCATTTCAATTATTTAGGGACGGCCCTGGTTGAGATGGTGATATAATTTAAGAATTATTAGTTATTTTTTTTATATTACAATTCTTTTTATAAAGGGCTGACATTTAATACAGCTTTCATAATGTATGTAGGTATAATGACTCTGACAAATTTCATAAATCGTTCATGAGTTATTTTTTCTTTAATTATTTAAATTTTGGAATTTGTATCAAACCTATTCTTTTCTCGTAAAATAACGATTTTTTTTTTTCACATCAAAACCATACAACATTTTTAATTTAAATTACTCTTTATATTTTCTTTGGCCAAAAGATTCTTCGAATGTTTTTCAGTTTACATAAAAAAAAAAATATTCTTAGAAATCGGCTATGTATTTTTACAAGCATTTACATTTTTAATTACTCCTCAAATAACTTTTAATACAATATATGAAAGATTTATTTTCGTTATTGTTTAATAGCGTTTATTTCAGTTTATTGTTTTAATATTTGAAAATGTTATGCAAGCTTACTCATAATATATAGGTCTACTTCTATTTACATTTTTGTTAAAGTCAATTATTAATTTAATATGAAATTGACAACAATAGAACTGTATAATATATAATTATTACATGGTACTTTCGCGCAGAATCGTTTTATTAACGTTTTAATTTATTGTTTCTGTACAGTGAATTATGTAACATACTCACCAAGTGTATCCTACTCGAAAGACGACGAATACCCGCGATGTGAACTGTGCAAAACACATTCAGAATTTTATAAATACAGAAAATGTGTTTAATTCGAAGTTGTTAACTCGAAGAGCAGAATAAATTATCATTTGAAACGATAACATTATAATGAACACAAAACACAGTTCACACGTTTCATCTTTGTTTCTGCATTTAAAAAATGTCTAATTCAAATTTTTGAATTTATTTTATTTATAAAATTAAGCTATTGAGTAATTTTCAGCGGACTGTTCGTTTAAAATTATATTCATTTAAAAAAAATCGCTTTAACACAATTTGCCAGTTTAGTTTTTTTACAGAAAAACAAATAATTGTAAGGAGATAACGTATAAATAAATCCGATGAAATAATTTAGTTCTTGCACAACAAATAGATTTCGTATACCTACGATTTCAATTGTTACGTTTTCTTTAACTCGGAAATTTCTATGGTTTTCAATACACAGGAGTTTGCTATAGGTTTTTATTTACAAAGTAGGTAAAATGCAATTTATACCATTCCCCTCACACAACAATATCAATTCCATGCACAAACATATTGCATCATTGTATTTATTGAATTGATTGAAGTCTTAACTTTAATTCTAAGACGATTGGAACTCAGAATCTCTCTTGAGTTATATTGAATCTCAGCGGAAATCACATAATCTTTAAGAACACATTAAAATTATTCATTTTTAATATATTTTATCTCACACAGTTTGCACTATGAATATTATTCTCTCAGATTTATTTAGTTAGTTTCGCATATACTATAATATGATTAAGTTCATTAAACTTTTAATTTTAACGATAATTTTGTGAAATAGTTAATATTATAATATTTATTTAATTATAAGACCGTTTAAAATAAGAACAATATATATAGATATATATGTATTACCGTAATTTATCACGTTTATATAACCGGTAATAATAAAACCGTGCAAGACCGTTGAAAGCTTTTGTTGGCATTTAATCATCTCGCAGTGCTTAATAATAAATTATTAGCGAAACGGTAAAACTTACCTAAGTATTTCCATAAATAATGCACGTGGAACTCGCACTTCCCTCCCCTCCCCCCCCCCGGTTACTCCATATTGAATTCAACGCGTTTTATGAAAACGTTAATTATAATATCTATTATATAAATATTATTATTATTATTATTATTATTACTGTTGTTGTTAATAATATAATGACGATAAACGCCCTCGCACACGCGCGAACGACGAAAACCAACGAGGGATTGTGATGGGGGGGGGGGCGAAGTCCGGAAGAATCGTAGAAGAGTCAACCAGATCCGCGCATAGGTCATAAATAATGCAATACCTACTTACAACACTGGTTGAATACGTATATCCGAATTTCTATTATCCTTATCCTTTCGTTCGCGCCTAGAAGTATTTCGAATTACATTTGTTTGGAAAATAACGTATCCTAGAAACATCGTGTCCTATTATATTATATAAAATATACACCACGTGCTGTTCCCAACTCTTATAGTCACTATAGTAGGTATTACACACGGCTCACATACATATTATAATATAAATCACATATTTTTTTTTTGTTTTTTTTTTCTAGTCGTCTGCACGAATTGTGTTTGCCAAGAATCCACGTCAAAATGATGCGGGTAAAAATTTCACCGTTAAAAAATGTCGCATTTTTCCCCCTCTTATAAAATATTTTATTTCTATAACTGTACTTCATTTATTAATACAATTATTTATGATGTGAGTAATTTAATAAGTAATTTCATTTTTTTTTTTTTTTGTTATCAAATTATTATTTATTTACCAAACTTATTTCTATATTAGTGTTTAAATTTTCCATCGACTTTATTCAATACATCAAATATATGAAATAAATAATTGTTTTCAAAAAAAAATCTTAAATCAAATTAAAACAAATATGTGTAGGGGCTGTAGCCCAAAAATGCAAAATATAACCCAAATGTGACCCAAAAGCTCAAAAATAAACATTCTAAAGGCGCAAAAAAAAAGATTTTTTTTTAACAACCCATAAGATAAAATACATTTTACAAAAATAAAAATGTAGCTTATTATATTTAAATCATAGTTATTAATTACTGAGCTTTTGACGCATCTTATGCTTCATTTAAATCTAAAATGACAAATGGAAAATACATAGTTGTAATTACTCAATCATTGCATATCGTTGTCATACAAAATTATCATTTACCATCGTTCATATATTTTATTGATAAAATATTTAAATTTTTTTTGAAAGAGAGCTCAGTATATTTGAGAGCAAATATAATGTGAAGAAAATATAATTGTAGTTCACTACAATCGGCTCCAAATATTAAACTAAACCTTAAATTGCTATGAATGTAATATAGTAAGTAGCAGGTAAAAATAAAAGATAAAAAGTATTTTCGCACTTCATTCCACTACTAAAGTAAAAAAGCACAAATTAATTTTTCGTTTTTGGGCTATCGGTAAAAATAGAACAAGGCCATGATATCCGATCTAATTTTTGATTTTTATAGTTTCATTTTTAATTTAATGACTTTATCTAATTATTATGTAGATGTGTAATTAGTTATTATTTTTTTTTTTACACTTTTATACATATATCCTTTTTTTTTTGGACATTTCTGTACCGGCGACATTTTGACGCGACACTGTTGTCGAACGCGTATTAATGAAGCTTCTGCAAACATAACGTTGTGGTCGAGTGTACAAAGTCATCTGTTTTTATTTCATTATTATTATTTATTTATTTTTTTTTTGTGTAAAATCTGCTCTCCGCGCAGTTTAACACGAGAACGCGCAGCTAATGCTATTATTTTTGAGTTTAAGTGTCACTTTTATTATGTACTTTATGAGCTTATACGATTTATACGCCGCCGCCGAGTACTTGTTAGCCGTTGTTAGTCCGCCGTTAGGTACCGAAAGGGTATAAGTATATACTTACTTTATGCCTCGTATACTCTATGCTCCGTTCAACTTGTGAAGTGCATATTATTGTTGTAATCATCAATTTATTCCCTTCTTAACTAACATGAATCGCTGCAAACACGTGCTTTTATCGCAATGTTTCTCCACCTTTCTGTTTCCCAACTCTAGGTTTCAAATAATCTCACAGCCTCATTTCCCCTCATATGATTCTTTTAAAATTAATGAACTTTTTTTTTACATCACGGATGCAAATTATCTAACATGGTTTTAAAAAAATAGTTAAAACCTATTTGATTTTTAATCTATAAAATAAATGTATTCAAGGATACTAGACAATGTTAACTTATAAATAAAACATCTGCTCAAAAGTCAATTATACTGACTCTGTTTACTTATGTAAAATAATTATATAAAAAATACCTAAGTGACTAATGACTGCCTCGAGGTTGATGTTTTTCTACTCATGAAATGGATCAGTGGATAATAAATCATTTTTTTTACATACTCCTAATCTCAATATACATATTATTACATTCTATATATCTATAAAATACAATTCTATATCATAGAAGATATATAATTTAAATCGACCCCTTCTGCGCTCCTTTCAGTACTTATCCCCCAAATATTTAAAAATGCCCACAAAGGGATAGGGCACCCCACTTGGGGGGAACCACTGGTTTAACAATATTCGTGCGTAAAGGCTGACGAACACGTGCAGAGCATAACTTCACGTGTGGACTCTAACCAAACGGGGGAAAAAATAAATAAATAAAATAAACATTAAATAAATACAATGATTCGTATGAAAATAATAATGGAAATTAAATATATATATATATATTTTGCTACTACCCATTATAGATTTTTATTTGTATTTATTTTCCTTTTCGACGGTGTACATTTCTTTGTAAGAAATAATTATTCAATTCGTCAGAGAGAATTATATAAACGCATTACAGTTAAACTCAATAATTGCCATTTGATTACATTTTGAAAGGCGTACAATTGAGTGATATTTAGGGCACAATTAATTGTTTACAGTAATTCAAAAAATAATTAACAATCAATTAACAGCGAATCGACAAACGCACGTACTGGATATTGATTATTAAGCAAACAAAAACGTTCGCAAAACGAATTGTTTTTTGCACAAAGTGTATTCTTTATAAAGGTATAAACAGTATTCACTGTATACATAATATTTAAATCAGGTACCGTGAATTGTTTGCTATAGAAAGATATTATAGAAGGAAAAAAGAAAATAATTGATTTAGCTATCACCTTTTTCAAAAGCTTATAATAAAATTAATTTATTTTCGCCCACGTAAGTATACATTTTTGGTTTAATCAAATTTGACAGTCTTCAAAGAGAATATACTGTTATTCGTACATAGTACGACTTGATTGTACCGAATTAAATTTAAATCGATCGATTTTAAGTAGCAATTAAATTAGTGTATATCTTTAAATATTGACTGTATTGATATTATTAAATTACAATTATTTGTGTTGCGATGGTTTAAATAATATCGAAAAGACGTTCTGTTAACTTTAATTTTTTTATTTTTTAGTCGTATATTACAAGTATAACTTATAGCAAAATCTCCTACCCCCCCCAAAAAAAAGAAAAAAAAAATTATAAAATTATTATGCATAATAAATTATGCCCTATTTGGTAGGTATTTTATATTTTACCTTATTAATATTGATACAATAAATTTATATTTACAGTCTTTTTTTTAAACTCTATTGGAATTTGGAAATAACTTTGTATAGGTATGGATATTTATCAATAAATTACAAATTTTTAAATAATACTGAAATGTTTTACCATATAACAGGAGGCTAAGAGGAACGGCAAAATTATTTTTTCTGTCGTCAATAGAATATGAAAATTTTTATCTCCATTAATTCTTTGCGACATTCAAAATATAAGTCTTTAAATAATGGTACAGAACTTTTAAAACAATTTTCATTTGCATTTCCTTTGCATATTTCTACTTTTAAATTGGTAAATTTGTAAATTTTTATTTTAACTCCATTTTAAGGTCTAAATATCGAATTCTGGTAATTTCAATCCAAAGCTGTAAAAAGCCAGAATGACATACTATGCACCATGAGTATTTGTCGGTACTCGGATGGGACTTCCTGTGTGTGTTAAATTTTAAAGAAGCGATAAATAATATCTTCAATAAAATGATTCAGAGTGGAGCTAGAGTTTATATAATACAATTTAACTTAAAAAAATATAAAGTTTACTTGACTTTTACATTATACTGAATTGTGCATGAAAACGAAAAAAGTAGTAGCTGATTTATATCTAGATAATCTTGACCGAGTAAGCGAATCTCCTTATTTAGGTAGTATGATTATTGATAATATCAGATAGGATGTGCCCAAGATAAATTAAGAGCAGTATAGGAATAGCTTGAACAACGTTCAGTTAAAATTCTAAACTATTCACGTCCAAGACATTGAACTTTGATGTAAAAAAAAAGACTTAGAGCACTGTACGGCTGTGAAACGTGGATCATGTAGAGACTATGAGAATGGTAATCTGTTAATAGACTTGATTTGTGAGAGAAGACGGAAAACGGAGTGACATACACACGAAGGCATTCCGATGGACTCCACAGAACAATACTAGAGTGCATGATCGGTGGGAAAATACCGCGTGGGTGACCTAGCAATACATTTATCGGACAAAATATCAAGAAAGATGCTGGAGTTACATAGAGGAAGCTAAAGTGCGTTAATAGGAATGACGAGTGACAGTGAAAAATGGAGTAAAAGGGTTTCAAACCTAATCTACGGGTTGAAAAAAAAAACGTTATTTCTGTACGATAGTTAGTATTCATGGGCATTTTTTTTCTTTTTTATAAAAATCAATCAAGTTTGCAGTTATATCATTGGGTTTGTTAACGATCTAAAGTATAGTTATTTATATAAACCTAAAATAGGCAATAATATGTAAAATATGAAGCGATATAATACACAGTTAAAAGCCTATACGGTAGCAGCGCGTGGACGGTAACGATAATGTGTCAATTCCAATGGATATTTCGTTATTCATACTACGGTACAATAATAATAATATTATGACTGTTCCTATTTCGACGAAAGCACTCCGTGTTGCCGATCGTATGCGCATTGACGACGACGATATTAAAATAACATAATATTATCATTATTGGAAACGGTCAAATATATTGTGATTTTATCGCACGGACTACGGTCGATCGTCACGTGGTTCTATAATAATATTATTATTACTATTACTATGTCAAGAACGGATAAATTGCGTACGGATCTGTACAGAATTGCAAAACTAGCAAACATATTTACTGACGAGGGTAGGGCGTCATTCATAACATTGCGTTTTGCGATCAAACGACACTCGGCGGCATGTGCATGTTAGGTTAAGTTTTGTATTGTAAATATGCATATATTTATTGTAGTACCACATAAGAAATTAGAATTAATAAATCTTGCCCGGCAAGTGGTAACGGCGCAATTACGTGGTATTGTAATGATTTGGGCCGAAATTTATGTGCAAAAAATAAAAACTCATGAAATATGCAGATTCATATGATAATTAATATGTTAAAAATAATATATATTTTTATTGAAAATTCATACAGTATATAATTTAAAATGAAAATATTAGAATATAATCTAAATAAATGAATATTTATATATAAAAAAAAAAACATTAAATTATTAAGTGAGAAAATAAAAATATTAATTTCGAGTTTTCGAGTCACTTCAAATTCTTACGGAATTATCTTGAATCATGCTTTTGGAAATTTGGAAAAACTTCTTTTGACGTCACATGATGATACAATTAGTACATGATGATTTTAAAACATGATAAATCTTTAACTGACAGCACATCTCATCTTTCCCACACTCACTAATCTCGCCAT
Organism: Stegophylla sp. TES_Ste_2020; assembly: GCA_025469315.1. Lineage (NCBI taxonomy): Eukaryota > Metazoa > Arthropoda > Insecta > Hemiptera > Aphididae > Stegophylla > Stegophylla sp. TES_Ste_2020. Next base: position 5,192 of record JAIPRM010003266.1, on the reverse strand, counting down.
TGATCATGTACTGTCGATTTTTTTTTTTTAAATTTATTATGAACACAGTTTTTCGAGAGTAAATTCAGCGTTTAGATGTGATATGTTTCACAACTTTATAAGCCTTATGGATTTAAGTAATGAGCATATAACATCCAATGCGATATAAACTGTATTTGTACGCGTTTAGATGGAGTTTAATTTCACCAGCTCTACGCAATTAACCGACCTATTAGTCAAATATCTGTCACGGATGAAAACAAATTATATTGTGATTGATTTTTAGATTCTGAGCGAAGTGAAGAAGCTAGTGTTTTTACAATGATGTTTATTTTTTTTTCTGTGTACAACATTTTGTATAGAAATACTTGTCCAAAAGTTTCGATCAATCACTTTTTGAAACTGGATTTGCCTCTAGATTGTACTTTAGAGAGGTCATTTTTTGAATTTCTCAATTCTTAATTTTTTTTTTTTTGGAAAAAACTACCCAAAATTTGACAAAAACGACTCGGAAACCATCATTTTTTGATCCGAATTTTATGAAAATTTAAACATAGATAGAAAATCCCATAATTCTATCTACATTTATTGAGAGTAAGCTGTCAAAATTTATATATAAATATATATATATCAAATATTCAACAAAAAAATTCACGTCAAGAAAGAAAATAAATAATTAACAAAGTAATATTATTATAATATTATGTACCTAAACTAACCATTTTTTATATTAATACATTAATTATACAGGAAAATTACAATGATTTTTTTTTTTTTTTTTACAATATCGAATATGATATATACGTATAATATCGTAGCACCCTCGAAAAAAAAATAAAAAAAAAAAAAGGTAATTTTCGGGACGTAGTGTTCAAAAGGTTTTTCCACCCCTGTCGTAGAATATGCAACGTTTATGCGATTGAGGTGCATTTTTTTTTTTTTTTTCTACTCGAGTATACCGTAGTATACCGTGTAACGCGCGAAAAGAAAATTTGAAAACGCTAGTGTACGCGTGCGCAATGTAAACGTGGACATTTCGACGTACTCGAACGTTATTTTCGCGTGACGTGACGCAGAAATATGCGCGCGGTGACAGTGGACAGCGCGGGTGGAAATCGTACGAAATCGTGACCGTGGGGGACAAGCTGTTATCGGAGAAGCGTGCGCGAATTAATGGCGAACCCGATATGATGTGGCGCAGTGAAAACGACGAAAATCCGACGCGATGAACGTTTTCGCGAAACCGAGTCGCGGAAAAAGCGACGACCGGGGCCGCCGAACGACGAACTCGTGACAGCGACGACGTGAACCGGCAAAATCGTTTTCGGTAAAACGTGTCGATTTCGTACGGATTTGTTTGATGTGTAAAAATAGTTTTCCGAAACGCGCGTATATATATAATATATATATATATATATATGACCCCGTCGCGTCGTCGTCGACCGAATCGGAGTCATAACTCCGCGGTATGTGCGCTATGTATTTATATTACGTTATGATATAAAAACGGGGGGAAAAGCGCGCGGATTCCTGAATCCCGGCGATAAAAATATTACAATAATACAACCGGCGGCGGCGGTGAATTTAAAGAATACTACCGTCCTAGATAAGTAATATATTTGTCACTCATATTTTTTTATATACATATACCTATATTGTCTTGTTTATTTTTTTGCTATGCGATGAAAAAAAAAAAAGTATCACTATATTTGAAAATTTGCATAGTCGTGCGATTTTATTATTATTTTAAAACAGATACAACGTCGTGTGTGTTGTATTTTCGTGAAAATAATCCGTTAACGAAAATTATTCAATATTAAACAATTAATTAGTATTACAAAGTAATACAATAATTATTATCCAGTATGCTATGATTTTACTTAAAAACATATTGAATTTTTGTTGCAGATGAGGGGAAAACAAATTTTACAATATTTTATACCCGAAGAAGTGCTATAAGCGAAATTTCACCAACCCGAAAATGTCGTCATCCCAAGAAGCCGCTTGTTTCGATTTATAATATGTTTATTTGAGACGTTTTTAGAATATTTTCTCTTTGGTCACGATTTTTGACGATGAAAATTTAATGATACTTTGTCGTAAACAAATGTCGACAAATTCTTCGCTGAGAATACGAACTCCCCCACATACGGGTGATTTTTTTAAATTTCTCAATTCTACAATTTTTTTGGAAAAAACTACTCAAATATGAAAAATTAAATAAAAATAAACAATAACATGAGATACATTTTGGCGCAAGAAAATTTTGATAATGTGAAAAAAATTTTGGACATTTCTCTAGCACTTTATTTTCTTTATAATTGTTTTTCCTTTCTTTATTTTTTAGATAAAATAATAATAATAATAATAATAATTAAAGTAAAGTAAAGCAAAAAAAGCCGGACAAACTTCGCACCACGGATATTATTTTCAATTTATTTTTTCTGTTAACACTTTTTCGTATGGAAACACTTGTCTAAAAGTCTCGACCGGCATCTTCTTGAAACCGGATTTGCCTCTAGATAGTACATTAAAGGAGTAATTTTTAGAAAATTCTAATTTGTTAATCGGCGGGATAGTTAGTTTGACCGTGACGCTTCATACGATTACGGGACGATTCCCGAAAAATATGGAACGAATCGGATCCCTTATTTTATCACATGAAAATAAAATAAACGGATTCTTTAAATCCTTTTAAAGGTCTTAAATTCTCTTTCGCGACCACATGGTCACAGTCGAACCATAATAATTACATTATTATGCTACAAAAATAAACGCCAACGAATTTTATTGAAAAAAAAAATAATAACAATATTAAATATTATACATAACGTTCTATCTTTTTTTAAACATGCAAACTTTTTAATCTAGTATTTTTACTCTTCCTTTTCCTTGTAAATAATTATATTTCATTGTTCCCCTTATGTTTGCCGTCATACCTAATTATTATCGAAACTAATTGTTTAACACAAAATTTAAATAAAAAATAATAATAATAATAATAATTCTGATGATAATTTATGACAATAATAAAATATATTATTTATTATATAGATCGCACTGAGATCTATGATGATCGTTCGCTCACCCTTAGTGGATTCGCCGTGGTGACGGTCGTTGGCGGTGACGGACGTCGGTCGAAAAACGGTGACGGGGTGGTGCGGCGACCACTCAGTCACTATATCGGCGAGCGGAGTGCGTGACGCGTGTGGTGCCGCGAAAGACGATCGCGCGTGACAGCTGATGGGCGGTTGCTGGTGGTGGCGCGTGTGCTTCACGCTGCGCGGGCAGACAGTGCACTACTGGTTGTTCGCCGGCACTCGCGGCTTAACCCAACGGCGGCGGCGGCGAAAAAGGCCCACCGTTTTTCCCGCTCGACGGCGCGGCCACAACGGTCGGGGTGCAATAAGTATCGTACGGCGGAAGGTTGTGTCGGCCAAGGTGGTGGTGGTGGTGGTGGTGGTGGTGGTGGTGGTGGTGGTGGTGATGGTGGCCGTAGTATATAATAGCGGCGGCGTGCGGATAAAAAGACACACACACACACACTTGTATTTATACAGTGATAGACGGACGCGGTGGGAGTGAGGGGGAGAGAATACGGTACGAGTGTGTGTGTGTGTGTGTGTGTGGAACGAGTCTGCGCGCCGCCGCCGCCGCGATGTAACCCCTGGAGGAGAGTCGGTCCTACCCCATGCGACGCGACGGTTGAGGCCGCCAGTGTCGTGACGCGACGCGCTTAGCCGCCACCGCGTCCTCCACACCGGTCCCGGTCGTCCCGAATTCACGGCCGTCCCTTGACCGCTCCTATCGCCCGCCGAACACGACCGCCAAGCCCCACCGCCTCTAACGCCACCCCCCCCCCTCCCCCCCTCACACCACCCCCCGAAGTCTGCGCCGCTTGACACTTCACCAGCCTTAATTTTGAAAGCCAGCAACCGAACACACACATACACGTATCCAATCGGTCAATTTCGGCGGGGGGAGGGGGTGTCAAAATCGTGTGTCTTAAGAACCTATTAAACATGTAAGCGGTTAGGCGATAAAAATAATTATCAAAATATGTTCTAGGAAAAAAAAAACCTAATTTCAATAATTGAATAATTCTAATACAGTAAGTCGCGATAACTTGAAGTTAAAGGGGGGATAAAAATTCACTTCGAGATATGTATCTCGAATTTGTCAAAATTAAATTAAAACTTCGAGTTATTTAATGAAATATGATTTTAAAATTTGATTAAAAATTGAAAATATCCAAAGATTTACTGATAAAAAATCACGATATGTCCAAAAAAAAAAATTCTCACCAACTTATTGTTCATATCATGGCTCGACATCGAGTAATAAAGATAAATCATTAAATGATAATATTTATTGTCGTTGGCAGTTAGTACCATAAATATAATTACCCCAGTTCATGGAAGTATGTTAGTTTATATAAGTATCATTTATGGAATCTTTGGTACCTATTAAATTTATGAAATACCCAAAAATCACAATAGTATTAGTTTTTTTCTAATACCCTTTTCGCCCAAAAATTTTTAAATCGTTTTTCGCCCAAGAAATATTATAACCCCTTTCACTCACACGTTTTAATGATCGAGACTTTGGAAAGCATTTACGTTAAACAATGAATTTTATAAAGTTTTTTAACGTGGACTTCAGAATTGGTTATATTTTATATAAATGTATATTATATTGTTCTTTAATTATTTAATAATATAAAGTGCACCTAATGCCAAACCTAATTCCTAAAAAATATCTAAAATTATTGTTAACTTACAGATTTTATTACATACAATAATAAACACAAGATGTTTTCATTGAATTATTCAATATAATACATATCTAAATATCTAGCACCTATCATAGTATGTGAGCTTTTCACCCTTTTATGGGTATACTTCGCTACCCACGGGTCAGGGGAACACTGATCCGTGACCTACTAACCGAGCAAAACACGCCGAACGTGACTTTGCGGAGTTAGTAGGTTTTTCCTTTTTTTTCTTTTTTAGCTAACGATATTAGGTATATACTAATAGAATTAATTTAAACATGAGTAACAAAAAAAAAATTAATAATATATTATAGTTGTAAATTTTATAAAGAAAAACGGGAAGAGAACAGAATGGGACATGCTTAAATACTAGGGGGATACATGCTGGTACCATAACATGGTCCGGGGGAGGGGATATAAAAATATGACAATATTTACA
>JAIPRM010003265.1:0-23764 GCA_025469315.1 Stegophylla sp. TES_Ste_2020 | reverse complement strand
AAAAACTACCCAAAATTTGACAAAAACGACTCGGAAACCATCATTTTTTGATCCGAATTTTATAAAAATTTAAACATAGATAGAAAATCCTATAAAAAAGATTTTGGTGCAAGAAAATTTTGAAACTGTGAAAAAAAATTTTGGACATTTTTCGAAAATTTTTTTTTTCTTATATTATTAATTTCCTTTGTTCAGAATTGTTTTACTGAAGAAATGATTTATCGTTTCTTTAAAATTTAATACACCCGTCAAGAGAATACCACCCGTCGTGCGAAGTATGTCCGGCTTTTTATTAAATATAACTTTAAAACGAAAATTGCATGGTGTTTTCTTAAACATTAAAAAAATAATATACCTACTATTTTGAAGTATGCATAATTTGTCAAATTTCTTATACCAAATGATATTGATAATCTTTATCAACATTTTCTTTATAATAATAATCTAGGAATTTATCAAAGGGTAATATACATACTCTTAATGCCTCTTAATGTTACAATTAATGGATTAAAAGGTTAATGGTAGGGTTTTTAGTGTAATTTAACTTGATAATGGTAATATTATTATTTTATATTTAATATCAGGTGTATTTGGTTTCCTGATGATGAGTATACTTTTGGTGCCATTTTATTTTATTAAAGTCGGATATCCTTTTGATAAATATAACTCTCGTAGTGTTGTTGAAGATTTTCCTGAAGCTATTAATCAAATTATGGACAATAAATGGATTTTATTAGCATTGATAGGTATAAATATTTTAAATTCACAAAAATTAAGCTATTTTTTATTTAGTAGTAAAATTTGATATATATTCATTTGTAGGTAACATTATTAGCATTGCATATTTCAACTTTTCTGGTATAAGTGTTGCTAAAGAAATATCTGCAACCACTAGAATGGTTTTGGATTCAGTTCGAACATTCTTCATATGGACATTTTCAATGGCAGTTGGTTGGCAAACATTCCATCCTCTTCAGGTAATATACATATACATATATATATATACCAATATTTATTTCATTGTTTTCAGATTTTATAGACTGCAGTCTATTTGATAAATAATTTCATAAATTAATAAATTGATGATATAATTTTATTTTTAAGTATTATACCTATTACTTGAAAAAAAATTATTACAAAATAATTTTAGATTTTAGATTCTGAGTGGAGTGAAGAAGCTAGTGTTTTTACAGTGATGTTTATTTTTCTCTGTTTTTTCATGTCGAAATTTTCATATAGAAATACTTATTGAAAAATTTTCGACCAGCAACTTTTTGAATCTCGTTTTGCCTTCAGATGGTACTTTAGAGAGTTTTTTATTTTTTGAAATTCTCAATAGTCTTTTCAAAAATTTAGAAAAAATATTATGACAAAAACGCCTTAAAAACTATCTTTTTTTATACAAACTTTATGAAAATTTAAATAAACAGTTATTTAAAAAAATGAAAAAATGCGTTTGGAAAATGTGAAAAAAAACATTTTGAATATTTTTTCCAACTTTTTTTTTCTGTTCTCAGTTAATAGTAGGATATAAAACTAGATGAGTATAAAATAATTTTATTTGTAATTTTAATAATCTATATAATTTTTAAGTAAAATTGTCTAATATAAACTAAAAGCTCCACTCAGAATTATTTTATTGAAGAATTATTTTTATCGTTTCTTTAACATTTTCTTCACTCATCAAATTCCACCCGAGGAGCTAAGAATAGACTCATGGTGCAAATTATGTCCCATTTTTGTTAAAATTTATTCAATATTCCTAGCTATAGAAAGTTTTGCTAAAATAGTAATTATGCTTTAGAGGAGTTTGGAATGTAATATTTTACAAACATTTTTATTTTTTAATTAATGCATTTTTATATGTCAATTGACCAGTCAAATATAGTTAATTAGTTGATCTTCTGGACTCCTAAATAAATATTAATATTTTATATGCTAGAAATTAATTATTTTTAATATTTTTCTAGCCTGTTGGTTTCTTGTTATTGCTTATTGGCATGTGTATTTACAATAATTTATTGAGAGCTGTACCCAGAAGATTGAGAACAGTTGTACAATACCCGACAGATGAACCTATCATTGGAGCTGAACAATAAGAAAATGCAAATATGTCAATGCACGATCATGACTACTTTCATTAATATAAAATATATATATATAGGCAAAGTGATAATAAATGCACTTATAATTACTGTTTCTATGCTTTGACAATTATAATAATTTATATTATAATTTATAATAGTCCAATTTATTTGCTCATGAAACTTTTATTTCACCTAATAGATTATTTATTGTCATGTAATCTAAAATTAAATAGTGTAGTAAAACCTATTTCACTGAGATATTTTGTGTTGGGGAGATGATATTTTAGCAAAGCATTTTGATATACCATTTTAACAATGTAAACATTTTTTTTTTATTTTGCTATAATAAAAATAATTATTAATATTTTTTTTTAATTAATAGTTTTGTCATTAAATTATATAATTATGTAAGTATAAAATAGTAGTATTTGGTGCATTATAATGATAAATTTTCAAATGTTAAGCAAAAAAGTTTGTAAAGCAGATTTATATTGACAAATAGATTGTAGTTTTCTAGAAGACATAATAATGCATTAAAATGTAAAATATTCTTAAAATAGAAAAAGTAAAAAAAGCAGATTTTAACATGACTAAAAACAGTATTTATTTCCAGTAGTGTATTGTCAATATTGCTAAGCTAAAATATCTCTACCAAAATGTACTAGATCCCTTTTATAAGCTTAAATGATAATTTGTTACTGATCCTAAGAAGATGCAAATACACTTGGTGTAATATTTGTGCCTTAAAAATCTGTAGAAGAAAATTTATGTGTCATATAATAGTATTACACTGTTGCATAATAAGGACAAAAGCAAATTAATTTTGCTATACATGCAACTACTTTGCTTTAATTATTTTGATAATAGAAATGATTAAAAAATAATAATAATTTTTCTCATGCTTGTTATATTATTAACAAAACAAATGCTATTGTTGCATCTTCTTATTGGTGACAAAAATTAATGCATTTAATTTTAAACTATACACTCATATTATTTGGTATCAAAAAAATGTTATTTATATTATTTATAATATTCATGTATACATAATATATATTAGTTCCTTTTTTATTATTTTAATTATAATTTCATGATTATTGTATTATAAGAAATAATATTAATTTTATTTTAATTAATAATTTCTAATAGATCTTTGATTCAATTATTTCGGCACTAACAATACTTAGATACTTAAAATAATTGTTGTTAAAGTTATTTGTTATAGCCGTTTTATTAAAATGTTAGATATAAATATATATTTTTATCATGTTTAATTTTTATAATACATTTTAAATGCTTACATTATTGTACACAAAAAAATATAGTGCCAGACATTAAAATTACATTAATGTATTGTGTATTTATTTTGTTTTTGAAAAGCTAGGATTCATAAAATATGTTTTAATAAAAAATTCTTTTCATGGTGTCATTAAAGTAATCAATTTAACAAAGAAAATTTAGGATCAATAGTGGTAACACATAATACAAAAAGATAGTATATTAGTGTAATTGCTTTTGATGAAAAAAATTAGATCTTAATTCTTATTTTATGTCTTTTTATGAGGGTGTGTCTATTATTGAGGATTGGTGGTGATGTGATCACATTGTTATAATAGGAAATGCTATTGTACAGTAATGTGTTCTAAATCAGTGGTTCTCAATTTTAATTCCAATACTTAAAAAGAATATGTAGTATTCCTTTTTTTAGTTTTAAAATCCTGAGTAGAGTGTTTACAATGATGTTTATTTTAATTTTTTATTTATACTCATTTATGTATAGAAATACTTGTACAAATATTTCATATAACAACTTTTTAATTTGGAAATCACACTTAGATGGTTTTTTTAATGTGGTTATTTTTAAATTTCTCAATATTTTTTCCATAAACTGGGAAAACTTGTCGAAAAACATTGAGAAAAATCAGCATAATATCCCTTAAACGAGCTTTTCATAAAATCAATTTTATTAATTTTCCGATAATTCCGAAATTAAATTGAGCTACAATCTTGAAATTTTCTCACATTAAAAAACAATAGTGTAATTAAGACAGAAAGTTTCAGACAAAAAAAAACCTGCCCACTTTTGGGGTAAATATAGTATTTTGGAATTACCTTGCGTTTTGTTTGGTTTTAACTACAAAATGTTTAACTATTGGTAATATTATTAGTTGAAAAATAAACACAAATTCACTCTCATATGTCTAATTGACCTGAAAAATCTTGTAAAAATTTATTATTTTCACAAATTATGAAATGGACATGGATTATTTTGTTATTACCCATTCCAAAAGTGATATTGCTTAAATCAGGAAAATGTCAACATACCTTAACAAAGACAAATTTTGGATAAAATGTAAATAGGTAACTATTGTTAAATACACTTAATGAATATAAAACTGACTATTATTGTTTATAAATTCAATGCAGCACTATTGAAATCGCTTCATTGAAGAAATTATTTATTGTTTCTTGGTGTTCTAACTCACTAGCTGAGTAAAAACTAATTTTGAAGTAAAGAATCTAGTGTTTTTACAATGATTTTTTTTTTTCTGTACATATACACTTTTTTGTATGGATCTATTTGTCTAAAAATCTTGATTAGCAACATTTTGAGACTGAATTTGCCTTTAGTTTAGTACTTTAAAGAGGTCATTGTTAAAAACTCTGGATTAATTCTTCAATTTTTTTTTTTCTACTACCCAAATTTCGACAAAAAAGATTTGGAAACCATTAGTTTTTGATCCAAACTTTATAAAAATTTAAACATAGATAAACAATAATATGAGATACATTTTGGCATAACAAAATTTAGAAATGTATTTGTTCCGATCTTGATGTCAATACATCAAAATTCATTAGAAAATACCAATTACGCATCATTAGACAATGAGTGTGTGAAACTATATTATTTCTTATTTCGGACCCGAATAGAAAATATCATGGTAACACAAATTTATAAATCGCAACAAAATACATTTATAAGGAGGGGGATACCGATCATTGTAAAAACACCAGCTTTTCGCTCAATTTTATTAAAAAATTTGAAAATTGAACCATCTATTAAAAACGTTAATATATTTTCTTATTTAATAATGGTGAGTGTCGTGCCTCAGCCCCTTCTACATTTTACTATGGACTTGAGCCCAATGAATCAATATATATGTATATATATATATATATATATATATATATAATATACTCATAAAATATATTAATTACTACGTTGAAGGCGAATAAGATCACACTGTAATAATTTATTATTTACTAATATAGATCCGATTGTCGGAGATTACGCAATGTAAGAGAATATGGCAATATTGACAATAAATCAAAATAATTGAAAATCACTTCATCAGGTCGATGACGTTTGTAGTGCTGGTCTTTATTTTGCGGTAAATTTAACAAAATTATATTATCACGGTAATGTGATCAATAATCCATTATCGATATTACCCAATCCAAATAGGGCACAGGTTATTTGACATGCATTTCAACGGAAGAGAGTCAGACGCAAACATATTTCCATCTATTCTGTGATGCTACTAAGTTATTACTAGTGTCATTAGGTCTATTGTCTGATGAGTCTGAAAGAGTTACTACCACAGATTATAAAAATTCATGTAGTGTGATAACCGGCTGAACCCTGATAACGACCCAGCCAGAAGCGGCATCGTCGATACACAGTTCCTGCCTAGTGGAATTTGAACATTAATAAAATAATATTATGTCCAAATCAAACACCATTCGATCTTTGTTGCGGCCATTTGCGATCTCGCCGTTGTCGAAGAACTCGTTTATATCGGCTCGAACGGTTCAACGCACGTTCACCGCCGCGGCCGCCGTCTGCACAGACGAAGACATGACCGCGACAACGACAAGCACTATATGGTCTTCTAAAATGATCGCTTGGCAAGCTCACTCGTACGGTACAATCGAAGACCTGGTGCTCACCAGCAATGCCAGATCACCCGTCATAGTTGGTCCCAACGAGTTGTTGGTGAGCGTCAAGGCTGCGTCCGTCAACCCACTGGATACTCTCATGTCCGGTGAGCGGACACGATTAATATTTTTGGAAGGGGTGTTTAACTCGTGTACCAATAATGTTATGTCTCTATGGTTTTCGATTTCAGAGGGTTATGGTCAAGTGCTATTGGGCACCATTCGCCAAGCACAACAAATGTCTCTACACAAACCAATGGAGTTCCCATTGACGTTTGGACGAGATTTTTGTGGAGAAATAATAGCCAAAGGAGTAAATGTCAAGAGCGATTTAAACATTGGTGACATTGTCATGGGTGTCGTACCTCCTTTCCACCAAGGTTGTCATGCCGAATTCGTCACAGTTCCCGAAGGTCTGGTACGATTTAATGATGAAATATTCATTGACTTTTTTAATGCATTCTTATGTGTACCACATGTGCATGATATTTAATTTAACATAATTTTTCAGGTAGCTATTAAACCCGCTCATTTGACCAATGAGGAAGCAGCAGGTTTATTGTATACGGGTTTGACTGCGTGGGCTGCATTAAAAGTGGCTGGTGGTCTATATGTTTTGAAAGCTGCTGGCAAAAACATTCTCGTCATTGGTGGATCTGGTGGTGTTGGTAATTGTGCCATACAGCTATTGAAGTACTGGGGTGCTAAGGTATTTAAAAATATAACTGATAAATGCGACTGGTACCAAACTGTTCAATGTAATAACAAAAAGTTCAAATCTCGTTAATATAAAATGTTCTCTAAAGAAGTATTTCCTTTGCACACTTCTACTTAATTCTTATTTATATGAAATAAAATTTTGTTCCGTGCACAACAATATATTAATGTAGCTGTAAGGCAGGTCTGTAGGTAATATTTGTCCATATCATTTAATATTGTAAAAGCTTAAAAACTAAATTTAAAAGCATAAGAAATTTTAACTTATTTAATTATTTTTTTAATCATGACACAGTAGATACATACATTTTATTAAGTTATCTATTTTGTTAAATGTACAATATAAAATCATAATATATCCTAAATAATCCCATATTATGTGCAGACATTATTTATAGATTTAAATTTATGTAATGATTAAATGATTATAGCTATAGTGACTAAAGATTTAAAAAATGTTAGTTCCTAAATGACAGAAAAAGTGTTTACAGGGCATATGTGTTGTATGAATATCCAGAAAAAAATGACAAGGAAAAAAAGCTGGACATACTTTGCACCACGGATATTCTTCGCTCCTCGGGACAGATACTCTTGAAGGGTGTGTATATTTGAAAGAAACAAATCATTTCTTCAATAAGATGATTCTGAACGAAAAAAGTTATTAATATAAAGAACAATAATAGTCGTTATTTTCAACACACTCATCAAGAATATCTGACCCGAAGAGCGAAGAATATCCATGGTGCGAAGTATGTTCGGCTTTCTTGCCTTTACTTTACTTTACATTTTTTATCCAATAAATAAAAGAAAAATAATTAAACGAGAAAAAAAAGTGTTAGAAAAATGTCCAAAATTTTTTTTTCACATTTTCTACGTTTTCTTGAGCCAAATGTTTCTCATATTATTGTCTATGTTTAAATTTTCATAATGTTTGGATCAAAAAATGATGGTTTCTGAGTCTTTTTTTGTTAAATTTTGGGTAGTTTTTTCCAAATAAAAAAAAATGAAGAATTGAGAAATTCAAAAATGACCTCTCTAAAGTGCTAATTCATGACAAATTGGGTTTCAAAAAGTTACTGATCGTGACTTTTGGATAAATAGATCCATACAAATAAGTGTTCACAGAAAAAAATAAAAAAATAAACATCATTATAAAAACACTAGCTTCTTCATTTCGCTCAGAATCTAAAAATTAAGTGGGTTATAAAACTGCTATAAACAGTAAATAAGATTTAATTTTTATTATTTTAAATAATAAAATAAATTGAAATATTAAAATGTATAATACTTTTTCAGGGCATTTTCACAATAAAATGCATTTTTTAAGGGTATTTTTGACTGTTTTTTGGAGCATTTTTCGATGATTTTTAGTACATTAAAATCCAGGCCCTAAAAATGATAAATTAAAGTCGTATTTATAACTGTTATTGTATTATTAAATATTTTGTCACATTAGAATAATATGTAAAAAATGCATAATTGTGCACTATAATATATAGTTAATAAACATGTATACAAGAAAAATATAATAGAGGATAATTTACGTTTTTTATAAACACATTTTTCTTACATTTAAGTTTGTGAAAATATCTAATAATTAATAACAAATAGAATTATATAATAACTCTTCTGAATGTTGTATTAACTAAACTTGAATGTAAAAAAATGATATATAATACTGATTATTAAACTCATAAATTATCTCTGTGCAATAAATTGAGTTATATTTATAGTCCTTTATTACAATAAAAGAACAAAATTTAATATGAGCTTAAGTGTGAAAAATAGATAAATATTTACCTTTGAATAACAATCTTTTACATATTTTACTGAATGTTTTATCTTCAATTATTTATTGTGATGTCATATAACAGTTACTCACTCTATTATAAAAATCAATTATGTTAGGTCCACTTCAGGGTATAGTTTCTGTTTTATTTTTTGTTTTTAAAAGCAAGATTGACCTATACATGTAGGAATGTAGAAAGTCTTGTTCTATTTTTTCACTTTCTGTAAAAATTATATTAATTAACACTCATCCTATTTACTTTATTTCATATTTATGAGGTTTAAATTATTTAATGTTGTTTAATTTTCTATATTAATAACTATGGTATTATATTAATTATTAATACATAATCATATTAAATGAAGTCACCTAATAACAGATTAAGTTGCTGGAGTCAAAAAGTTATACTTTAAAGATATACAAATATTTAAATTTTTACAATAATATTGGAATACTTTAAAAGTATCTTGCACATATTTAATTCTACATAATATTATAATTAACATTGTTATTTAACAAAATTCCTTTGTTTTAATATCATATTAATATAGAGCATAAAATTATAAAAAAATATAAAGCATTCATTTAATTACAAAGTTGTAATGTTATATGAATTAATTGGATTTTATTATTAGGTTACTACTACATGTAGTTCAGATGCCATAAATTTAGTAAAAGAACTTGGACCAGACAATATTGTGGACTATAATGATAAAGATGCACAAAAACAACTGGAACAATATGGAAAGTATGTGAATATGATAGTCTGAATTATTTAGCAATGCAATAACAATATAATTGATAGAATTTTTGATTAAAATGAATTAATTTTTTTGTGATATAATTATTATATGTTTATTTATTAATGGTAAAGATAAATTTAATACATTATTTGGCAAAATAGTTTAAAAAAATGTAAAGTTAATTAAAGCAAAGCAAAGTAAAGTAAAGGCTAGAAAGCCGGATATACTTAGCACTACGGATATTCTTTGGTCTTCGGGTCAGATACTCTTGGTAGGTTTGTGGAATTTTAAAGAAACGATAAATCATTTCTTCAATAAGACAATTCTGAACAAAAGAAGTTAATAATATAAAGATCAATAATGGTCGTCTTTTTTTTTTTATCCAATAATTTAAAGAAAAAATATTCAATGAGAAAAAAATTGTTAGAAAAATATCCAAAAAGTTTTTTTCACATTTTCAAAATTTTCTTGCACCAAAATCTTTTATATATTATTGTCTATTTATGTTTAAATTTTCATAAAGTTTGGATCAAAAAATGATGGTTATCAAGTCTTTTTTTGTCAAATTTTGGGTAGTTTTTTCTAAAAAAAATTCAAAAATTCAAAATAATGACCTTTCTAAAGTACCATATAGAGGAAAGTTGGGTTTCAAAAAGTTACTGGTCGAGACTTTTGGACAAGTAGATCCATAAGAAAAAGTGTTAAAAAAAAAAAATAAACATCATTGTAAAAACATAAACTTCTTCACTTCGTTCAGAATCTAAAATAACTTAGTTACAAAAAATCAATTAATTTATAATAGTTTAAGTACATATTTGAGTTAAAAATAAAAGTATTGAAGAGCAAATAATATTTTTAAATTTAATTATAGTTAGTTAAAAACTACGTGTAGGCTGAAGGCCATCTGTAGGGGTTAAAGACCTCCTTTATTTTATTATTATTATTTTTTTATTGAATATTCTTTATTGGTGAAAGTACTTAAAACTGTTATATTTAATGAAAAATTATTAATAAACAATGAGAAGAAGGGTAGAAAAAAGGCCCCAAAGTGCAAAGTTTCCCCCGTCATTCAATGGTTCACAAAAAAAAAAACACTTTCGAGTTGGTTGACTGAAATTCCTTTTTCAGTTCAGTAATCGATCAATTTTGTAATCACCTCATTTGAGTTGGTAAACAGCCTATTGACATTGAATCCTCAGCACTGGATATTCCAGTAGGTACTTTTTATTCTGGACACATCCACATTAATATCTGCCATTATCTTCTTTCCTCCAATTTACTTAGTTTTTAGTTCTAATTACCTCTGTTTAATTACAAATAAAATAGATTTAAATCTTTCTGCCATGTAGTATGTAGTAAAATATGAATTTAAAATTTAAATGTTTTAAAAATTTTATTAAAAATTATATTATGTTAAGTAAAATTTAAAAAAACATGTACAGCTAATTTTTGTTTTTTAGGTATGACTTAATTCTTGACGCAGCGGGTATATCATATGATGAAATCGGAACATATACACCTTTGTTAAAAGGTTGGTCACTTTCTTCATTTATATCACTTCGCAGTCCCATTTTGCAAAATACAGATTCATATGGATTATTGGGAGGCATGGTTAAAAATGCGTTTGACCTTGTAGTCCCTAACGTATTATCTGGAGCAGTGTTCAAAGGTTCATCAATACGATGGGGTACTTTTTTGCCTATGGAAAATGGTGTCAAAGAACTGGCACAACTAGTAGAAGAAAAGAAGATTGTAATACCTCTTGATAAAACCTATAAATTCATGGATCTCAAAGATGCCTATAGAAGGGTACAAGAAGGACATCTCAGAGGAAAAGTTGTTATAACTTTTGATAAACCGAGTTTAGATAAAGCTAGGTTAACTAATTGATCATTAAGTAATATGATATGATATTAATTTTAATGTTTTACTGCAATGATCAATTATTTTATTTAAATGGTACCTATTTTTTGTTATAGTTTTCTATCGATTGGTTTTTTAATTATTGTATTATACTGTTCTAAGAAAAATTCCTAGTAATAATAACTGAATATTATTTATACTATTGAATAAAATTGTTATAGTTATTAATTGTCTTATCGCTTATTTGTGTGTTTAATGTGGTTCTACTCTATTGCATGTTATGTTCAGCTCATATACTAATATTATTCCCTAAACAAAATAATAATTTAAATAGCCGGTCGACATACTTTGCTCCTTGGTGGGATTTTGATGGGTGTGTAATATCTTAAAGAAATGATAACTCATTTCTTCAATAAAACAATGTTGAGTGGAATTTTTTTAGGAGTTTAGGTTATATTTTATAAAATGGCCACGATGCATTCGGAGTTACGGCGCACCGAAAATTAATAACGTTATTAACTAATATTGTTTGGAATTAACATAAACTCAAGTAAATCCTTAGTAAATTAAGTTATAAACCTTGTAAATTATTCACTATTATCTATTAAGTTAATTA
Organism: Stegophylla sp. TES_Ste_2020; assembly: GCA_025469315.1. NCBI lineage: Eukaryota > Metazoa > Arthropoda > Insecta > Hemiptera > Aphididae > Stegophylla > Stegophylla sp. TES_Ste_2020. Next base: position 12,010 of record JAIPRM010003265.1, on the reverse strand, counting down.
CTAGATAATAACGTTAATATACATTTAACATGATTTACTGTAACATATACAGTAGATATCGTTTATGATGACACCGATTGTTATGACAAATCAAGTTTAATGACCTTAAGTTGAAAGTCCTGGCAAAAATCGTATATTATACATACAAATTTGTATCGGTTATTATGACGTCTATATAATGACTATACGGATGATATGACAATTATTTTTGGGTATTTTAGAAAAATATTTTATTTATAATGACATTTATCATACATATTGCAAATGTAAGTGTTACAAACTAAAATAACAGATTATTTTAATATGTAAATTTTACGTTTTTTTTTTTTTTAAACTAAACAAATAATAACAGTAAATTGAATTATACTATATATTATACCTATATATTTTGAAAACAATTTTGAGATGAGAAAATTGAATACATTTGTAATACTATATATTATATGTAATTTTCATATAAATATATTATCAAATTTTTAATTTTTTTTATCATTTCAGTTATGACCAATTTTTACCGGTTCCTTGAACATTATTATAAACGGTTTTTACTGTATATATATTTAAACATGTATATTTGACCATTTGTAATATTATAATGCATTATAATTTTACAAACATTTAATTTAAAGCATTAAAAAAAATACATTTTTGTGAGAAAATATATATTTCTTTTTGAATTTTCTACTGCATCCTTATATTTTTAGCTTTATAATTTTTGAAATGTCAGCTACTTCTTTTAACTTCATATTCTGTTGTAAAAACATTGTCATTATTTTTTAAGTCTGAATTCTTTAATTGTTATTATACGTCATATAACTTAATAACCGTACAAGAATTTATAAAGTTTAATCGGTGGTACCAGTAATCCATGGATTAATATCGATAAATGTTTGGAGTAACCCTGTTTTCCATTTTTTCCATTCTGCTATATCTACTCTATAAACACTAAAATAATATGTTCTTAAACTATTGGTGGAATAATGATACAAATTAAAGAATTGAAATTAAAAGAAATATATATATTCTTTTTCAGAATATCAGGCAAAGTGGTTGCTGTTATTTTTGTAAAATAACAAATAAAATATGTCATAATACTAATAATGTTATACATGAAGAAAGAAATACAATTATGCATTAAATAGAGCTAAAAATGATGAGATCATGTTTAAAAAAATCACGTTGTATCTTATAATGTATTAATATTGACTGATGGAATGAGTCACTTGGTCTAAATGCGGATCACTATAAATGTATTACTTATTGTAATTTATATACACCTACACATACACAGTGGTGTATACATATTATATGGGTACCTATGCAATATAATATGGATTACTGTACATAATATTATATAATCTATTTTGATGAGTTGGTGTGAGAACTAAATTAATGGTAAAGAGGCCATCAAAAATAGAGGTACCTACTTAATTAATATAAAAAAAGAAACATGTGGGTATTATCAGTAATTACAGAAGTAGTTCCCAACCACAGGTCACAACCCGTATTTAGATCAAAAGTCGAGTTTAAAGATAATTTAATACTATACTATAATTTATATTATTGATATTCATTTCATACCACATAAAACAGTTTGCATAGAAATCCATTTGTAACCGAAGAAAATTAATCTATTTGATTATAAATCTTAATTTCAATGAACTAGGAGTAGTGAAGAATATTTAATATCGAAGAAGTCACCATAGCATTAAATATGATTTGAATTACATTTGAAATGTGTATGTAATGTTTATTTTTATAAATTCAAAAGTTCGATACTCTTCGCAATTTTTTTTCATCAACGTGAAAATTATCTTTATTTGGTAAATTAAATTATGTGAACAAATTTATATAAAAAAAGGATTCAGACAGAAATAATGTCTTTTATTTTTAAATGGGTCACGTAAAAATATAAATTTTAATATTTAAGGGTTACGATACATAAAGGTCTTAGAATTCTAGGTGATTCAAACGTTCAAACCTCCTTCTAAAAATTAAATAAATATGCTAATATGTTTTTGTAGCTATAGCTTCACTAGTCAGTGGTTTCTTTTGTTGCGCGAAAGATAAAAATGAAGTGTGTTTATATATTTATAAATAATTTGAATTTTTGTAAGTTTAAAGTTGCGTTACTATTTAATTTGCGAAAAGAACTCATTTATAGTACGATATTGAAAATTAATGTTTCAAATAAAATGTTATTTTAAAATAATAATTGTGATATTGAAATTTCTTTATTACAGTAGGTATCACTAGAATAATCTTATTCCCTCATCCCGTCAATATTTTTTCGAATTTTAATCAAGTAAGTATACCTATTATGTTATTTTAAATGAGAAAAAAAAAATGACGCTCATAACTTTATGAGTAGGTTGTGAGCATAAGCGTGATTGGGAAAAATTATTTGGCTAAAATGTTTATTTATTGATTTAGCCCCCGCAAAGTACATTAACCTTAAGCAATTTTCAAAAAATCTGGGGGCTTAGCCCCCCTAAGCCCTCACTTAAATTCGCCTATGGTTGTGAGAATATATACAAATTGTGGCAGTGGGTTCTGACGAATTTTATTCAAAGTTTATAAGCTAAGCATAAGAAAAGAAAAATTTAAAAATGCATATTATATTTTTGCAGTATAAAATACAATAGGCCATTTATATCCATTACTTAGCCCCTCTAAGGCTTGGTTGATAAACTTAGATTATAATATTTTCGAAATCAAAAAAAGTACGTGTCATTTCCCCCCCCCCAATGAGTGTTTTTTTTTCGTGTGTACCCACTCGGTTGGGAACCACTGCATTGGCCGGGGAACGATAATCATCCCAGTCTGTTGGCGAGAGGAGAGTATGGAGATGGTGGTCGGGTAAGCCGGAATTCCGCGGGGTATACGCGTCTGCAGCGGATAACGTTCGCACGCAAACCGGCCGGCCGCAGTTAAACGCGCGTGTTTCGTGTGCGCGCACACATTTGTTGGCGTCTCCTCGCTCGTCACCACACACGGACAACGACGACGACGACGACAATGGCTGCGAAAGAAGGATCGGAAACGACAGCGACGACCGCTGAAGCCGCGGACGATGGACGGCCGTGGCCGACGCGAATGACCGCGTGGCGCATGGACTCGTACGACTCGTTCGAAGCCGCTGTGCTGGACCGCGAATACCCGACGCCCGCGGCCGTCGGGCCCAAAGAGGTTTTGGTGCGCGTGAAGTCGTCGTCCGTCAACCCGATCGACGTCCTCATGGCCGGTAAGTGCGACCACCGTTACTCAGACACCATTACTCTGCCGTCATAACGTTATCCGTTTTATCTTAGTCCGTGGGTAAAACTACCCACAAAATTTGACAAAAAAAGACTCCAAAACTATCATTTTTTTTTTTTTTATTCAAATTTTTTTTATTAAACTTTACGAAAATAAAAAAATACACAGACTATAATAAGAGAACACTTTCTTTATTTATTAGATAAAAAAAAAAAAAAAATGAAAAGTAAAGTAAAGCAAAAAAAGCCTGATCCTATACTTCGCATCACGGGTACTCTTGACGGGTGTGTTGAAAATGACGACTATATTATTAACTTCCTTCGTACAAAATCGTCTGATAGAAGAAATGATTTATTGTTTCTTTAAAGTTCTACACACCCCTCACCATGAGTATCTGACCCGAAGAGCGTAAAATACCCGTGGTGTGAAGTGTGTCCGGCTTTCGTATTTATATTTTACTTTACTTCAGGTACTTAAATTTACTTTACTTAACTTTACTTAATTTTTTTTATTTTTTATTTTGGAATTATATCATTATTATAAGCGAAAAACGTGTTAGAAAAAAAAGTCCGGACATACTTCGCTCGACGGGTGGGATTCTCTTGACGGGTGTATCGAATTTTAAAGAAACGATAAATCATTTCTTCACTAAAACTATTCTGAACGAGAGAAGTTAGTAATATAAAAAATAAATGAGAAAAAAAAATGTTAGAAAAATGTCCAAAATTTTTTTTTCACATTTTCAAAATTTTCTTGCTCAAAAATCTTTCTTATATAATTTTCTATTTATGTTTAAATTTTCATATAGTTCGGATCAAAAAATGATGGTTTCCGAGTCGTTTTTGTCAAATTTTGGGTAGTTTTTTCCAAAAAAAAATATGAAGAATTGAGAAATTCAAAAAATGACCTCTTTAAAATACAATCTAGAGGCAAATCCGGTTTCAAAAAGTTACTGATCGAAACTTTTGGACAAGTATTTCCATACGAAAAGTTGTACACAGAAAAAATAAAATAAACCTCATTGTAAAAACACTAGCTTCTTCACTTCGTTCAGAATCTAAAACACATGTTCTTGTTTGATGTACTTGATTAGTAATTACGAATATTGTTCTGGCTACCACAGTACCACAATGTGCATTTTTCCACACCGTATTCAAAATATATTATGTTCTATATGGAGTGAATTTTTTTTTTTAAATAGGTAAAACGAATTACCTAGCCAATTATATTTTGTCTCAAAATAAACTATTAGGCCACGAAACCACTGTTTGTATTTTTTTTTTCAAAATTAATTTTACTTACGTGCATTTGAATTCTGTTGGCCAACAGACTTTATAATATTGTATGAGACGTTAATTATCAGTTATTATAATGTAAAATAATAATTATTGATTGTTAATAAATGCAATTTTTACCTGCAGAGGGCTACGGTAAAGTGCTGATTGGTCGGATTCGACAAGCGAAAAAGAAATCCTTCTTCAGGCCCACCGAGTTCCCGTTGACGTTGGGACGGGATTTTGCCGGACACGTGGTCGCGATCGGGGCCGACGTGAAGACCAAAGACTTGAACGTCGGCGACGCCGTCATGGGAGTTACGGCCCCGTTCCAGCCGGGCTGTCATGCCGAACTCGTTGTCGTGCCAGAGTCTCAAGTAAAGCGTCTAGCAATCGCATATTACTAGTGTTTGTTGCATACCTGTGTGCTGTGTTTTTGCTTTTGCTTTGCTTTGAAGGACTGGATTTACCTGTGTGCTGTGTACCGTACAGTCTGAGGTATATACAGTATACCTAGGGTCACCAACAAATTTCTATGTGGGTCTCCGTTTTGAAATCTACTAAACTTTGCGCGATCCAAAATGTTTTTAATGACTTTTTCACACATTAATAAACAGCAAATACATATTTTATTTGTATTAAATGCACATTTTTACCAAATTACAATCACAAAAAACAAACACTTATGTTTTTTTTGCGTGAAGAATGATATTATTTTGTCATAACGAGCTTTTTAAAATTTGAAGTGGAGTTGTTGCAACTAATTTTCATAAAATCGTTAAAACGATTATATTCTTTTAACCGAGTACGAAATTATTTTTTATATATTCGAAAAAATAGCTGTGCTTTTACATATGTTGTACAATACATACGTTGAATTAAATATCGTATAAAGTTTTGTTACTTAATTCGGGGTAACTTGAAGGGCTTACTTGAACAAACAATTTTAGATTTATGAAGAATAGGTACTACATAGGTACTTAGTATTTTTCACCAAATAATTTGTTTTCATAATATGTATTCCTTTTAAGATTGGAGTTTTTGGTGATACATTGATCACTGTTGATAAATTAAACATAAAGGTGATAAAGATATTATAGCTCCGACTTTGTAAGATAAAATTATTTTTTAAACAATGTTCATTGAGAAGAAAGTGTGTCTATTTTCGACTTTAACTTCCCCATTTTACCTTTAATTCATGTCACTAGCTATTGCTTAATGATATGTACAAAAATTAATAAAAAGTAAGTACTTATTTTAATGATAAGTAATCACACGATACAAGTTATTGTTGCCCTTACTCTAAAACAGGGTAGCCACCAAAAGGTTAGGTTAGGTTACGTAAGTTTAAATGTTTATTTCTTGGACCCAACATTTGTTGTGTACACACAATGGTGATACACTCGTATAAACAATGTTTGAACAATCAGATTATAAACTCTATTTCACAGGTGATCAAGAAACCCGAAAACCTGTCCTACGAAGCAGCGTCAGGCTTGTTGTATGCGGGCTTGACCGCTTGGTGTGCTCTGAAAGTGGCTGGCGGTTTGTATGTTTTGAACGCTTCCGGCAAAAACGTATTGGTCATCGGTGGATCGGGCGGCGTGGGAAATTGTGCAATACAACTACTCAAGTCTTGGGGTGCTAAGGTAAAATAAGAAAAATCAATAAAAAAAACGATAAAACTCGTATGAATGCTTACGTTTGACGCTTACCTGTAACAGAATACAGATTAAAATATCGATCGCGTATAAATTTAGTTTATATTAAACATTTACAATTTCATAACATGATTGTTTTGGAATTTCATGTTTATATGACAGTCAGTTAGTTCACGGATAGTTTATACATATTCGGTAGATATTTTAACATTAAAATGTTATTTATGTTATTAAGTAACAAGTAACATATAGTATGTACCCCAGTGACTTAAAGAACATGTAACGCAAAAGTTACCAACCAGAATATTGTGTATTTGGATTAAGTATGCCGCAAAATTAATTGAAACAACTGTCTAATATTTTTAGCAATTTTTAAGAAAAAAATTAAGTATAAATGGAAGATGATAATACTATGTGATGATATAGCATGTATTATTTATGATATGTTGAATCTATTCTAAATTCTGGCCACTCCATCCATAATATAACAATACTTCAAGTATTACTAGTATGAAAAATTTAATATTTTTAATTATTATATCACAATGTAGTGCATTTCTTTAAATTAAGGTTTTGAATCTATTTCGTGAAAAGTTATTCAAATCGTGCAATTACGGGATATGGATTGGAAATATATACTACAATTAAAACTAAACAATCCTAAAGCTTATTATGTCATTAATAATTAAAAATAAATAAATACATTATTAATTACGGTACAGTATGAACTTTAATCTGATAATTAATGTTTACCAGGCTTACATAATGTTTACATAATGACACCACATGTGGTAATAAATAATCTCATTTTAATAAAACTCATAATAAACCAAAATACAACCAAAGCTGAATTATATTTAATACATTTATTTATAAAACAACTGTAACTTAGTATTGTGAAAAATAACTTGCAGTTGTTTTAAAATGATATTAAAATATAAAACGATGTTAAATTTATAAAATTTAAAATTCTACGATTTAATTGAAATAATAATTTAATATCCTTGTAATTTTTGCATTGCACTCTTCACCTATTTCTTGTGTAAATGAGAGTTGCAGTGCAAAAATGCTGTATTTGTATACTTCAGTATATCATATTATGATAAATATTATTAAAAAGTGTTAATAATAATTATATGGGTTAGAAAATAAAGTAGGTATACTTATATCTAGTTTTACATAGATATATACATTTAATTAAAATGTTCAAGGTTAATGAATCATAACCAAAACATAAATGTATTACAACGAAATGTGCCCTTGGTAGTTGACATACATACATAGTTTGTACCGATTAGTTTAAAACTGGTTGCATTTGATTTAAATTTGTTATTTTCCTTTTTAGTATTTAGTCTTTACATACGGATGTTTATTCCCTCGAAAAATTGATTTTACAATATTTTAGTGTTATATACTCTAAATTTATATATTTCTCACTTTATAATTCATTTGTTATCGATTTCACTCATACAGGTGACAATCTGTAATTCAATAATTTGTTATTATAATAAAAAAAGTGTATGTGAACTATGAATAGGAGGTTTTTGTATTCAACTTGCTGATTCATTAGCTGTTACTTTTCGTGCATAACTTGTTGATAATAATATTATGATAATTTTCTGTTATGATATTCATATTATGATGTTTTCTGAGTGTCTGACTCATTTTTTTATAATATATGTGTATAATATGTACACAGTATTTTAAGTAAAGAACTGCGCATTGCTGCTGATAAGGCTAATATAATTCTGTGTACATGTCGACTGAGCCAGGGAAACGTGTTGATGAGATGTTAGTTATCGAGACTTAATCATTCACCAAGAGAAAACATTTCTGTAAATTGCTCATTCTAATTATTGTAAAGTACCTAGCGAATGCACAATATAATTATCAACAATAATTATTTATGTTGGACACACACACACACACATTTTGACATTCCAAAAGTTGACTTGAGTGCCAACAAAATTATTGTATAAATAATAGATGTAATATGTATGTTTTATTTCTCTCATAAATTCCATTGTTTTCAAAATATATAAAACAATAGCTATGGATGCAATTTGTTCAGATGGTCCCATGGTACCTAAGGTTGACGACAAGTTTAATATACGCGATTCTTTTAAAGTTTATTTCGTAGTAGACCGGATAGGCATATTAGAGACAGCACATCAATTTTAAGAGAACTTAGTTTGTTGTTGGTACATTTTTTACAATGCTGTGAAAACAACAGGAAGATACGATATACTTTGAGAAATTTCAAATAACTTTTAAACTATTATAAATGTGTGTACTTGGGAAAGTGGTAGAAGTTTCTACTGAATAATACGAATATATAATAACGCGAGTTACAGCGAGATGAAGGTCATTTTGTCAGAAAATTACAACGCATTTTCTGCTAACTCAACAGTAAATCAAACATCGAATTACAAGATTAATTATGAAAACACGTTATTTATTAGATGAAAATAATATTCATAAATTTCAAAGTTATACATTACACAGTATATCGAGTGATTATTTCACAATATCAACAATATTATTAGATCAGAGCACAGTTCTGATTATTTTAGGTTTTATGAAATATTCATATTATACTTTCAATATCACATAGCAGCAAACTTTGCTATAAATTATGAAAATCAAATATTTTAACGTAGAATAAAACTAATTTGTTCAGATAATCAATAAATCACTCAGCTTAAATTGAACTCGTGTTCATAAGACTTAATTATTTATAATATTTATTTAGAAACATTCGATATTTGTATGATGATAAATAATAATACTGAAACAACAGATAGTTGAAATACCTATTTTAATTAAAAAGTATATATACATTTCATTTTATTTTTAGCAAAATATTTTTAATAAAAGTATAGTAAAATAAAGCAAAGTAAAGGCAAGAAAGCCTGACATACTTCGTACCACGGATATTCTTCGCTCCTCAGGTCAGATACTCTTGAAGAGTGTGTACAATTAAAAAAAAACCATAAATCATTTCTTCAATAAAACGATTCTGAGCGAAAGATTCAAATACTATATAATAATAATAATTGGCGAAAAGGATAATATATTTAACAAAATGTTATTGAATAATGCTGGGTATTTCCATATTTGTGTACGTGTGTGTGTGTGTGCGAGCTCGTGTGTGCATGAAATAATAAATATGTTAATAAAAATAAAAAAAGCAATACAAATCTACTTTTATAAATTAATAAATGGTTAATCTCTCAGTAATTAGTGTAATTAGCATTTTGTCTCACTATGGGAATCCCTGGATTTTGAGCTATGTAATAATAATATATATTTTGTGTTGAATTTATTTTATATAAAATTACAATTTTATTATAATAATTAAGTAATCGTTTTATTATGTTTAGGTCACTACTACATGTAGTACAAACGCGATAAATCTAGTGAAAGAACTCGGACCGGACAATATCGTCGACTATACTTCTGAAGACTTACACAAACAGTTGGAACAATATGGAAAGTATGTAAACATCATATTATCAACAACCAACGTTTTCCCGATTTTTATTCTCCTGAGTAATATCTTCCTTGAACAAAACTTTCCCGTAAACATTATTCCTGATATTTATTTTCCTGTATATTATCTTTCCCGAAAAAAACTTTCCTGTGAATATTTTTCTTGATTTTTATTTTCCTGTGCGCAATATCTTTCCCGTGAAATATTTTTTCCGATATATTTACTTTCCCTTATTTATCATTTCTGCTTATTATATTCCCGGTTTTCATAGCCCTCCGTCGTCGTACTTGCTTTTATTATCATATAGAACAGTGGTTCTCAACGGGGGCGATATTGCCCCCCCCCATTGGGCGGTGAAGAGGTTCTGAGGGGTGATGAATATATTTTGGGCGATAGGGGGTCGGTGAACATAATAAATATTTACAATTAAGCCAAAATATTGAAGAAAAATAAAACTGAAATACAGATATACTCTCCGTTGAACGACGCTCCATGGCTTATCTGTAATTGTATTTTTTCTGAATGTTTTCAATAAACTTTGAAGCAGCAGATTAATTCAACTAATGAGGTATGAAAAGCCTTATAAATCTTTATGAATATATACATATTTTCTATTAAGTTTTCAGTTATACACTTTTCAAATATAGTACTACATTTTAATTTTTTTTTTTTTTTTTCTAAGGGGGGCATTGAAAGATATTTTGCTCTTTAGGGACGGGACGGGACGGTGACTTTAGAAATGTTGAGAATCACTGATATAGATCTTCAACGTTTACGTTCGTGTACGGGAACAATAAAATCGGGGGAAAAAACACGTTTATTATTATAATATTATATTATTAACGTTTTTCGGAAAACACACCAAATTCAAAACAAATCGTTTTTTCGCGCACAGGTACGACCTGATCCTGGACGCGGCGGGAATACCGTACGACCGCATCGGCACGTACACTCCACTGCTGAAACGCTGGTCTTGGGCCGCGTTCGTCACCCTGCGCAGCCCCGTGCTGCTCAACACCGATTCGTACGGCGTGCTCGCGGGCATGCTGAAGAACGCGTACGATCTGGTCGTGCCCAACGTCACGTCCGGCGCGGTGTTCAAGGGCTCGTCGATCCGGTGGGGCGTGTTCATGGCCTCGGAGACGGGCATCGAGGAACTGGCGCGGTTGGCCGGCGAGAAGAAAATCGTCGTGCCCCTGGACAACGTGTACAAGTTCTCGGAAATGAAGGAAGCGTTCAGGAGGGTGAAGGACGGACATCTCCGGGGCAAGGTGATCGTGACTTTTGACGACGCGAAAACGGACACGTCTCGCGTTGATTAGTTGTATTGTTTTTTTTTATGTATCTTATTTACCTATTTATTTTTTTATTTATTTTTTTTTTTGTTTTTTCGCGTTATGTTAATATTTTTGTAAATTCAAATCGCTTTTCGTAAAACATTAATTACGGAAACGCATTCCTAATAAATTAATATCGTTATGCCTACAATATGTGTACCTGTACAAGTATTTAGTTAGATAATTAAAAACCAAAATTGTCTTATTGTGTTACTATTCAGGAGCTGTGTTGTTTTTTCTTTTTATATGTATAATATTAGGAATACTGTCATAAATCAGTGTGTTTTATTCATGAAGTTCACTCTTTTTTTTAAATCACGTACTTAATGTTTAATTGTATTAAATTCTAAGTTCTCCTGAACTAATGAAATATTAATAGAAAGGTTAAAAATGTTTGAGTTTGTTGATTTGCAGGTAGCTAATTTAAAACTGAACTACATAAATTTTGTTATATACAACATTTTTCGAAAAATGAAAATTGATTTTCATATATTCACATACACTTAATGAATATTCCATAAATAATTTCAAATTACAATTGAATATAAACATCATAATAAAATAAATAAAGCGGCTCTAATTATTGTAAATCAACATTTATGCACTTTAACATGATTAGTACTAATGTTTATCATGGCACCTCTGGTCAGTTATACGGTTAAAAAGCCGGACATACTTCGCACAATGGGTGTACTTCGCACGACGGGTGGTATTCTCTTGGCGGGCGTATTAAATTTTAAAGAAACTATAAATCATTTCTTCAGTAAAACTATTCTCAACGAAGGAAGTTAATAATATAAGAAAAAAAAAAAAAATTTGGACATTTCGAAAAATATCCAAAATTTTTTTTCACATTTTCAAAATTTTCTTGCGCCAAAATCTTTTTTATAAGATTTTCTATCTATGTTTAAATTTTCATACAATTCGGATCAAAAAATGATGGTTTCCGAGTCGTTTTTGTCAAATTTTGGGTAGTTTTTTCCAAAA
>JAIPRM010003264.1:0-26693 GCA_025469315.1 Stegophylla sp. TES_Ste_2020 | reverse complement strand
TTGTTCGTCTGCGTCGTAAACAGTGCCGTAGCTCGAAATAGATGGGCCCCAGTACAAATTAAATCTGTGGGCCCCTTATTTTACAGTATTATTTACTTCAAACATATAAAACAGCAAACATATCAGTTGGACTAAACATTTTCTGCATTTTCATGTTTTTACAGAATCAAATAAAGATTTACTAGATCAGATACAAATCTGAATTACACCTATTTAAATCCAATTCCAATTTTTATTTTGCATATTTCCAGGTTGTATTATTTATCAGTATTTTTTTTTTCAAAATTTTTGTTTTTACTGAAATACATTAGGTCATTAGGACAATTAGGATAAACATTTTGGGGAAGGAGACAAATACCTAAACACGTTTAGGTATTTGTTTGATTTATACCTCTCTCCTCAAATACATTATCCTTATGCAACTTCCAAAAAATCTGGGGGGATTTTAAGTAATAAGTATGGGCCCCATACAAGAACTTGATGAGTGGGGCCCTGGTGCAATGAACCGCTCGCACCGCGGTTTCTACGGCACTGGTCATAAAAGTGGAAACAGCAAAACGTGTATATTAATCTCAACACCCCGTGTAGAATATAATAATATTAATAATAATAATAATAAAATAACGATGATAAAAATGTTCATCCTTCAAAAAACTCGCGCAGTCAAATTCGTGCAGTACGTTTAGTTGAGTAAGTATATTCCAAATAGAAAAAAAAAAACTGTAACTGTAACAATATATATACAAGAGAGGCACACCGCAACAACAAAGATGTATATTGTATACTATTTTTTTTTTTTTTATTATTATTATGCTTCATTTGTTCATATTGCACGCGTGGGATGTGCAGCGCGATTCGTTCGATGTGTACGTGAGACAGTCTCGAGTCGTGATCCGTACAATGTATTTTTCGCGATGCTCGCAGATAATAATTCGCTCAGACCAATTTGCTAAGTTCCACGTGCGAATTATGAGCACAATGAATAACCGCCGATCGCCGGTTGAATGGAATCACGTTCTATACTGCGGCCGAATCGGGATCGAGGGCGTAGATTTTGATAACGTCAACTCGCGACGAGACTTTGGAGAGCACCATAATATAATTGGTTTCGCGAATACGTTATTACGGTCACCTATTATTATAATATAATAAAGTGCATCGTAAAAAAAGAACAGAATATTTACGGTTGAAAATAATAATGTTATATTCGTTGAAAAATATAAATTCTTATTCATTTTTTTTTTTTTTCTTACTCACGTCACAGGACAATTGTTTCATTCCATCGAATTAAACGTGAAATTTTCTTTCAAGTTTCACATGCATCTCGTTTAAGATTATAATTAAAACAAGAATAATATATTTTCTTATGAAAACGTCCATTTTGTGGGTAATCATCGTGCTTCATTATCGAGAAATGAAACGAAATTTTGATTTTATCGAGACTTTATATTACACTTGTACACGTTTTTATCAAGATTATGCACACTACATGTTGTCATCAACTTGAAACAATATAATGTATAAACCATACAGGACGTGTACTGTTAAATAACATTAAGAAAAAAGAGATTTATTCCATTGTTGTCTAAAAACTAAAGATTCTACTTTAATGGGTCCGCAAAAACACCTTAAGAAGAACATCGCTTATATAATGAATATTCATTTCGTATGCATTATAATATTTTGTATTGTTTAATGATCTAAAACAACGACAATACACTATTAGTTTTATATAGATTATTATTTCCCGTTTCTAAAATTCATCGATAAAAAAAAAAAAAAAAAAAAAATTGTGTTATTCGGATGTGAATTGAAAAATTCCGGTCAAAATAACTTTTCGTATTTTCAGTAAATGTGTATTTAACTATGATGTGTGATGGATTCGAAAATAACTCGAAATTAGGTGTGCGCACTTCACATAATAATATTATGTATTCAATCAACCGGCAGATACAAAAAAATTTGATTTTATATTTTGTCTATTATTAGTTGCAAACTATACGCAGTGAGTACATTTTTAGGCATACGATCAAGTTTATTTTTTTAAACTCGTAATTAATACTAGCTACACACAAGAACATATACGCGTCTATTGTATACGCCTAACCACAAATTAATAGCCGTGTTTTACTCTGTACAAAATAATAATATGCACCTAAATAGAAATCTTGAATAAGACATCACTTGATAATTATAATTTATAACGGTTGTTGCTCTCTGTCAAAACAATAAATTATGTTTTTCTTATTATTATTACTATTATTATTAAAAGTATTTTAAAATTATGCGTTCAAATCCAATGGAGATTTTAACGCTAGTCATGAGCCATCACAAAACACACTTATTACAAAACAATGCTTAGTTAACGCGTTTATTTATTTATATACCTATTGACTTTTATGAATCGCGATGACTATTAATCATCATAGAACATTATTACGATGCAATGCTTATATATTGTGATCGAATCATATATTTATTTATTTTTGGAAAACGTTCTATTTAATTTATCAATTTGACGCATGAATACCCATTGAATTTAGTTTTTCCAGTATTGTTAAAACATTAAGTACGCAATATTCCTTTGGCTCTCGTGCTATCTGTTCGGTCGCAAAAATTCTTATAACGAATGTGATCTGTTCCAAGACAAGACCCCTAATAATAATTCAATGATACTAATCCGGAACAACTCACACAACAGTCGACATCGGGTTTCCCGTGATTCGTTCGTTATGAAAATTCACGACAATGGAAATACGAAAAAAAGAAAATTAAATTAAATAAAATCATGACCGACCGTGTATAAGATATAGTAGTTGTAGTAGTAGTAGTAGTAGCCGTGTTTAGATCCGGGCTAATTATCCGAGCTGATATAATAATGGTTACTCGTGTTTAAACATTGAGACGCGCCGTGGAAACTGGTTTTTAATGCGGTCTGTGTTCCGCTCCGCCAGCATTTTCCTTCTCTCTTTTTTTTTTTTTCGTCTAATTTTATTTTTACTCTTCTACTTTTTTCTCCTGTGGTTTTTTTTTTTATTTTTTTATTTCATTCTCTTATTCGGCGGCGGTTAAGGTCCGTCAACACACCGGGGCCACACGAAGCGGTCCGCGAGGAACGCCGCGTGCGCACGATATACACGTTGGCCGTGTGCAGCGCTGCAGCGGAGAGACGGTAGGTCGTTACAGTGTTTGTACCGTTATACAATACACGATGGATCGTACACGTATATAGTCGACGAACGCGCTCGGGCCGTGTGTGTGTGTGTGTGTGTTTTTTTCTCCTCCTACCAATTGGCGTGTGTGAGTAGACAATGTTCGGTCCACAAAAACGTAAAATTCGACTGGGAAACACTATTATACCTACATAATATAATATATACCGTGTAACAAGTCGTAGATGTATCTAGCCTGTGTACGTATATAATGTTATATATCCGTTGTAAAAAAATAATACGTATACGCGTTTATAATTTATTACCGAAACCGCCGCCGCCGCCGCTCCGTGTCCTTGGATACTATAATAATAATAATGGATAGATAGGATATATTTCGTAGTGCACGCGTACCTATAATGAATATACCTAAGGAATGAGTGATAAAAAATTATGAGCACAACGAAGACGAATTTCGGTCGTCGTTAAAAAATTTGTCAGTTAACCAAACTTGCAATATCACTTACGCCGTGGAGTTTGAGTAATTTGTAATTTGAGAAAAAGTAGAAATTCCACAGTTATTAGAGAATAATCGTTAAGTGAATAATATACAATTCGCATTATTGTTCCTATAACGAAGTCGATAAGTAAATCTGGATCGACAACGTTTATGCGGATTTTAAAACGAAAAAATAATATTAGTGCGCATACAACAATGTACTCGTTGAAAAAATAATAATCTACGAACAGGGACATTTGGACGTCGAAATAAAAAATAAATAAAACACATTAAATAAATATTTGGCACGATATAATAATAAATTAGTTATAAAAAAAATTAATAATAATTAATACATTTTTTTTTTTTTAATTTTGAAATATTTTGAGAAATCCCACGTAAAAATTATATTACAGGTATTGTTTGATAATTACTTACTATTTTAAAAATTCTTCTGGCCACATCTATAAAATTCTTTAAATTTTTTCGGTGGACTTTTACCAGCTTCAAGTTGGCTGAAAAATAGATCTCGCCAACCTTGTATTTTTCGCAAATAATTAATAAATGACCATAAGCTTAGATGCTGAACTCTCATTTCAGTGTTTAGTATACTTTTTATAGTTATTGTTAAAACTATACAACAATTTATGAACAATTTATTTTTCATTTTAATTGCACTTTTTTACTTTATTATTGTGTAATTAAAACATAAAACATAAAAAACATTTATTAGTATTTTTTATTATTGTTTTTACGTCCAATTGTCCTAGATCTACCTAATAAAACTATTACTAGTACGTATTCAAATGTGCAGTAGTTTTCCCGTTCGCGGTGTACGAAATCCGCTCGACGCGGTTATCTTCACGTGCGAACAAATATAAATTCTATTGTCTGGCGTGTGCGTGTAGCCGACTTGTTGTTGTTGTGGCGTTTTCCGTTCGGTCGGATGTAAGAAAAATTCAAAATCGTCTTATGACACGGATACAACGCAGTAAATTACACGGTGCAGGATGTTGCAGTTAACGAGGACGCCACCGCGGCTAAGGCGATATCGCATTAACGCATCACTGCGTTCGTTATTGGTCCGACTTCTTTCAAATTTTTTGATCTCTCGACTCCTGACTGGTTTCGCGGAATTTAATTGTTCCCACGCGGTTTCTTCTCTCTCCGGCGGCGTACCTGCCTACAACAGTCGATACGTGCACACGTATTGCTATGTCACCAATACAATAATAATAATAATAATAATAATAATAATAATACGAGGGCAGCGGAAATTTTTTATTCGAGATCATTAAGAAGCGCTGTGACTGTGGCGGCGGATACCTCGTGGTAGTGACCTATATAAGACTCCCGCGCTTCGACGATGCACTGAGACATGTATCTAGAATATTTTTGTGGTTTAAAAATAATATATAGTATATTATTTTTAATGAAACCAACTGGTATTCTTGGCGGCCATATCGCATTTACAACGATACAATATAATATTATAATCTAGCTGCAGTTGATAATATAGCGTGATAATAAAGAGCAATTCGTGTATAATAATAATAATAATAATAGTAGAATTTGGTGGTAGCAGGTAGTGTTATTGGTGGTAGCCGAAGTACACATGCATACACGTACAAAATGTAGGTGACGTCGTGACTTCAAACCACACCCGAAATGGAAACGGATCTGCCGGAACCCCTTGCTTCGTGGGCCTGTTTGCCTGCCACGCAGCACCCTCCCCACACCCCCACTACACTAGCAGTGCAGTGCTAGTAAAACTAGATATTATTATAATATATAGCGGTCGTTCGCGGGGAGGGAGGCGAGGAAGACTTTCGATGGACGCGAGGGTAGTAGGGGAAGTAGGGGAAATGGCGTGGACCGGTTTCTATACGGACATCAGATCGAGTTACCCGGACCAGATTAATCAAAATATGTTGCGTGGGTGCTCTCAATATAATGTATATACGTACAAGTCGGCAAACCTCCGTGGCACGATTATTGTTTTCTATTCTCCCACTGTGAAGCGGTACACGCTCCGCGTCGTCGTGCCGCCACCGTCGTCGTCGTCGCGGACAGACGGATGCACACGAATTTAAAATCATAATTCGTGGTGGTGACCACTTGCAGTACATTGATTGCGCGCGGTAACGACCCCTTTTCGGGCACAGTTATTCACTGGTGTATATATTATAATAACGACCATTAGCGCAAATAGATAGGGGGGACTAGGGGGGCTTAGCACCCCCAAAAGTATTTTTAGCCCCCCCCCTCCAAAACGTATGATATTTGAATAGGTATATATAAAAATATTAATGGTGTTACAATGAATTTATGATATTGAGTGATATTGTATATTACTATATGAATCAATTATTAATTGTAAAATTACTAATAAACACGATATTTTCTTATGTTTTATTAACCTATGTTGAAATAAAAATTGTATTTCAATGTTTTTTTGATATAATCCTTGATCCTTAAATACATTTTCATAATATAGATGTACGAAAAATAAGCGTAGGTATAGATACATCATGCATATTATATACTTCAGAAAATATTTTATACGACTATACTTATCAAAATGAATAAAAAAATATTAGCCCCCCAAATTTTTCATCCTATTTGCGCCCATGATAACGACTTGTCACCCGGCCGTGAACCCTGGGCACTGGCCCGTTAGCGTTTCCGATACAATTCGTATTAGACGTATATTATATTAATCGAGGCCCGTTGAGGTAAATTATTCTCATTAAACGACAACTATTTACCGTCACACGAATTATTATTATTATCCGACGGCATTGTGCCATCATGGACGTGTTTAATTGTCAACAATTAATTTGTTATTTTATACGTAGTGATACGCACAATCAATGCGCAAAATGTAATATTGTTTTATCTCGCATTAATAATAATAATAATAATAATAATAATAATATGATCACCAGCTGTAAAACTGCAGTTTTTAATCGGTTTACGCTTGCTAATGTCATATTATATTATGTTGCGTGTACGTAGTGTTTCGAGTGTCGGGTCGCCGCCGTGGAGCAAGGCTGTAACCCGACGCAGCCGGTATACATATAGGAGAGGTAAGTGACCCATTTACCGGGTTTTTAACACCGCGTTCCGAGCTCAGAATTTCAATTTTTTTCATTTTCGTTCCCATATTACGTCGTAAACACGAAATTACCACGATTATAATGGGTACGTATATTCGGTCGACACGTATTAGTCGCGCGCGCGTGTGCGCAACACACGATATATTATAATAATAACGCGGCGGCGTCTATATACAGGCAACGATTGCGACGAATGTGTCATTAGTTTATTATTATTATTATTATTATTATTATTATTATTACGTACCTATGTGGACGACGACGACTATGCCGTTACCACGCCGAAGCCCGGGCACAACACGCGAATGGAAATCGATTTTTCGCCCACTCGTTTCCAAAACGCGAGATAACAGAGTCACGCGGTACATTTTATAGTAGTACTACAGCCTAAAGCAGGGGTTCCCAACATTTTTATTACTGAGTACCACTAGAAATGGTTATGATTAATACGCGTACCGCTTTAATAATTCTAAAAATAAATTAGGAGAGTCAATTTTTTTTAATATATATTTTAGAAAAAGGTAAATTTTAGAAAAATCTCGTAAATTTATTTTCATTTTTTGGTGTAATCACTTTTTCATTTAGAAATTAGAAATACTTATATCCAAGAGCTTCAACCAAAATTTGAATCAGCATTTCATCTTTGGATGGTACTTTGGAGGTGATATTTTTCTGTAGTTTTTCTACACTTTACTAAAAACTAACCATAATTTCACAAAATACATTAAATACTTAAATTTTTTATGTAAACTTTATGAAAAATTATATAGATTGACAATTATATGAGAAATATTTTGATGAAGAAAATGTTTGTAATTTCTTTTTCTTATTCTCAGTTAATAGTGAGATATATAACTGGCAGAGTGATCAATGAATATTTTCTTTAATAACAGTAAACTTTATAATTTCCAATTAAAATTGTCTTTTACTAACTGAACCTCCACTAAATCGTATTTAATTTTAGAAATTATACCTAACAAATTTTACTAGAGATGCGAAGAATTATCTGCATGGTACGAATTATGTCAGACTTTTTTCAAGACCGTATTCCGTAACATAATGAATTTCGATATAACCAGCTAGTGTACTTATTATTTTTGGATTCTTTTACGACTCAAAATCGAAGGTTTTACAGTATAATATGTGCTTGTATAGACCGCACAGATCATTGTGAGGATTTTGCGTCTATTTTCATTTATTATTCTCATAGATCATACGAAGTGATTTAATTAAACTAAAATGAGTTCCACCCGAGAAGCGGAAAACACCCATGGTGTGAAGTATATACAAACTTTTTATTTATTAATCAATTAATTAACATTTTTATTGTTTGATATTCATAAAAGTAAAAAGCTGGACATACTTCGCACGATGGGTGTATTTCGCACGACGGGTGGTATTCTCTTGACGGGCGTATTAAATTTTAAAGAAACGATAAATCATTTCTTCAGTAAAACGATTCTGAATGAAGGAAGTTAATAATATAAGAAAAATTAAAAATGTTCGAAAAGTGTCCAAAATTTTTTTTCACATTTTCAAAATTTTCTTGCGCCAAAATCTTTTTTATAAGATTTTCTATCTATGTTTAAATTTTCATAAAATTCTGATCAAAAAATTATGGTTTTCGAGTCGTTTTTGTCAAATTTTGGGTAGTTTTTTCCAAATAAAACATTTAAGAATTGAGAAATTCAAAAAATGACCTTTTTCAAGTACAATCTAGAGGTGAATCGGGTTTCAAAGAGTTATTGATCGAAACTTTTGGACAAATATTTCTATACGAAAAGTTGTACAGAGAAAAAATAAAAATAAAATAAACATCATTGTAAATACACTAGCTTCTTCACTTCATTCAGAATCTAAAAAAAATCATGTGATCTATTTGAACGCCGGGAACGATGTTTGGGAAAGCGACCGAGTAGAACATAAAATAAATTGTCATTCGTCGCTGTGGCCGCGGCGGCAGGGATGGCATCTTGTGAAAGAGCCGGGAGCACTGCCGTTAGTTACTGTTTTTACCCGGGAATACTGCTGGTGCAGACGTCATACGACGACCACGATAATGATGATTATGATGATGATGATGATGATGATGATAATATTCTGTCAGAGCGAATATTAATTTCTGACGTAGAGAAAAAAATGTAGGACAAGTCTATTTCAAATATATACATTTGCGTGTATACACCGTACCATAAACGGCGCCATCTCAGACGTGTGTTTATTTTCACATGTCGGCGAAAAACCACCGTGCGTTGTGTCGCGACCACTACTACAGGTGGGTTCGAGAGTTTATAATGCGAGTTATTTTTTCACCTCGCGCGAACTCGTGGCCGCGCAGTTGATTTATTGCCTTCTGACGAAATTAGCATACGCGCGAATCACGAACCCAGTCAAAAAAATATTATCCTCCGATCACGATTTTGTAATTTTATTTTCGTCCTTTATTCAAATTTTTGTCATCGTCGTTTTGCCTGCCGCCTTTCCGTTGCTCATCTGCAGCCAGCGTTGTCCGACCTCATGACGTTTCGCTGAGCCGAGAAAACGATGGGGGGGGGACAGGGACACCGAATTTTTCGCAAAAATTCCAACCACAAAACTGATTTCAAAAGCAATTATATAAGTAGTACAATGTATTACGTATTGTATATAGTATGTATTATTTATAATTTAGCTTAACATTTTCAGAAAATATCAATGTGAAAAATGAAATTAATTATATAAAAAAGTAAAGTAAAGTAAAGTATGGACAAGAAAGCCAAAATATTTTTCATATTATTGTCTATGTTTAAATTTTCGTAAAGTTTGGATCAAAAAATTATAGTTTTAG
Source organism: Stegophylla sp. TES_Ste_2020 (assembly GCA_025469315.1). NCBI lineage: Eukaryota > Metazoa > Arthropoda > Insecta > Hemiptera > Aphididae > Stegophylla > Stegophylla sp. TES_Ste_2020. The sequence goes on along the minus strand of JAIPRM010003264.1, from coordinate 17,096 downwards.
TAATTATAACTTAATTATTTATTAAACTTATAATTAATCTCAACAAACAAAGTAGAGTTCAAAGTATAGTAAAAAGTATAAATTTTGACCTTTGTAATGTTACGCTCTATACGTGCAAAAATTAACGTTTCAGTTGAATTTTGAGCGTCGAAAAAAAATCAGATACGTTTATATCTCAAATGTGAATTTGTTTTTAATGTACTGTTGGCACATAACTCAAAGAAAAGTCATAATAAAACACGAGTTGGTTAAAAAGTTCGTGCATATATTATTATGGATCGTATATATATTTTTGAATTCATTATGTCATTAAAACGTATTTAAATCTCTAGTCATACCAAAATTACTATCAATCATACAAAATGTCAGCTTACGTGTCCGCCGCCGAGACTTGTGCACTCGTCTCTGAAGCAGTACATCATTGTATCGTGATGAATCGAGACGTCGAAATTTTCGCCTCCTGTTCCTTTCCACCCCCCCCACCACCATCGTCGGCGTATAAAATTCACGGCCTTCGCCTTACCGCGTATCGCGAGTTTCACCGCGTTCGTTCGTGAGACGTGAAAAACTAGGTTACGCCGTGGTCTAATAACGTGCGTGAATCGCGGCAGCGGCGGGTGCAGCAGCTCACGCTCTTCGAAGAACATTTAAATATAATATATACAAGGTGAATTCGATGTGGGGGGGGGAGAGACATTAAAAAATGCACAATATTATAATACAAGTCGTATATTATATTATAATGTGTGCATATTATATATACAACGGCGGAATGTTATGGTAATGATTTCGATCACCGTCTCTCAAGTCCGATTAACCATATATTATTATATTGTATATTGTAATAATGCTATTTAAACACCAACTCGCCTATAATACACTGTACTTTGGTCGAAGAAAATCCGAGAGGAAATTTCGGCGAACCGTCATTCCAGAGGTTCTCAAACTTTTTAGGCAGGCCCCCCCCAAATTAGTCAACCCCAGACGTGGGCCCCGCTCTTAAAAATAATTTTTTCAGTCGCGTTTAGAGTACCGAAAAGTCAAAAACAAACAACAAATATAGGCTCATATTTATATTTGCATTACAAAATTTATTTTAAAATAAAATGTATTTATTATAAAAGATTTTTAATTAATCGGCCAATTTAATGTGATGGGTCGACTTGTTTTTTTTTGACACAAAGTTTGGTGAAACGAGGAAAAACTCCTATACACTCTACATTATAGAGTCTACAGGACGTGATTATTATTACACAAATTTCACGAATCTTTTTCTGTCCTTCCAATACAATATTAATTTTAAAAATTTACTTGCGCCCCCTTCTAAAGTTTTCGCGACCCCCCAAAGGGTCACGCCCCACACTTTGAGAACCTCTGCGTTATTTGATTGGTACTTTCTGCAAAGGATTAGTGCAGTGAACGTTCAAATTTGAAAAAACGAGGTTATTTCATATCTATATTGATTACAGACTACTGATTCCGCATTTTTCTACCTTATATTTAGGTGAAATGTAGTATAAATCATTAGAAAGGCACAATTTTTATGAACTTTTAGGTTCATGCGTGATTTTAAATATTTTTTATATTACTAAGAATTTGGGTAGAGATGAGAAGAAGAATATTGAAAACTAACTAGCTATTGGTGGTGATGACTCGTCAAAGCTTTATAATTGTGTTTAAAAAAACAATATTGAGAAGGAAATTTTTTGATTTTATTCAAATTAATAGTTATTTAAACTATTATTGATGAATATTTATTTTTAATTAAATTGTACTTTTCAAACCATTATTCTAGATTCATTTAAAATTCAACTATAACGTATTTCTATTGCGATTACATCTGAATTCTAGTAATGTATAATAATAAGTGGCAATTTTCAATTATTATTATTCATTTAACATACAAATTTAATGCACAAAGACATGGTTATTATATGGAACGAGTGTATATAATATTTTGTACGAGCACAATATGATGCAAGTACCGTTAGAATGCTTTTTAATTTTTCAATAAATGCACCGAGACGTATGATGCTCATCGTCCGTGTACGGTATTATATATTATTCTATCTGCTCCGCGTAATGTGCGTGCTACACGAACCACCAATAATGTCACCCGAAAAAACCTCAACCACAGTGCCGGATGCGGGGATAAGGTTACTCACAGCGGTTGTACACAACTACCGAAAAAAATTCCACATAGGTAGAAGAAGGCATGCTGTTGAACATCGTTCGTTTTTTTTTTTTTCTACACTTAGTCGCATCTATTATGAGGCAGAGGCCGATTCACATTAGTTATTCCAGTAGCGTACACCGTACACACAGTGTAGTTACTCAAGTCTGCCTGGCTTTATATCAACTTTTCTACACGGACGATATAGTTTGAGACGGGAAATTCGACAGACGGTTTAACGCGTTGAAAAATGTGACGTCTTTATAAAAATAAACGCATTTCTCATTCATTCGAAAACGTCAAAAGAGACGTCTCACGTTATACTTTTGTTATTGCGTATCGTGGCATCAATCGGCTAGAAAACGATTTTAGGCGTGTATAAACTCCGCCCCTCGCCGGGTGTAATTGCTTTTTCGGACCTGCTTGTAGGATTTATACATATATATATATATACGTATATTATTATATTCCAGTGAATAACACAATCGAGTATTTGCATAACACATCTAAAAAATATAATAATATTTTAAAATCCGTTTTGTCGGTGTCTTAAAATCTCGTTAAATTCTTGGCGTACGCTATTTTTCATTTTACACACACACGCATACACGTTATGAATAATCAACTTTCGCTTGACTGATTTGTACGTGCAATCTTCAATCTATTTTAATTGATCTCGTCAACGTTCGATAACATGCGCGCAGTATATGTATAATAAAGTGATGTGTTTTTCTCCGAACAAATGCCAAAACGTAAAAATTGCAATTTCAGAAAGGGAAAGTCGGCACATAGATTTTCAGACATATCGCTCACACGTTTCACCGCCATTCATCATGTTGAACGTTATTTATTTTAGTTATTTTTCATTTTTTATTTCTTCTCTTTTGGTTCTTCCCTATTATTTGCCATGTAGACGACCTCTGTAATTGACCTGCGTCAAAACCGGTTCATCATTTTTCGTTGCACTCCGCATAAAAGTCAATAAAAAATTATAAAGAAAATACAACGGTTTTAATAACATATTTATTTTCGGGATATTTTCCATCTGCCGATTATGGAGTCGATTATCAAACGAACATCAACGTAGTCGATGAGAATTTTTGCATATTTATTTTTTATCATAATCTATACCTACTCGTGTATAGTTACAGCTTAAGAATGTTTCAGTAATTGCCAATATTAAACTGTTACGATATAAAACACCATCAAAATGGTCAAAGCCTAGCGACTCCTAGCTTACCTAACTTAAAATGTATTTTACTAAGAAACAAAGCTAAATAAAATATATATTTTCCATTATAAGACAAAACCGGCTAAATTGTTATTTTTTTTTTTCATTTAAAATATTCATATCGATTATTAAACACAAGAATTATTACTAAATTTTTTTATAAGCTAGTTTATTCAATATACCCTTGTGGATTACCACCACCATTGCCTACGATTTTCGGGTAATCACAAATGAGTTATAGCAACTACCTGCCACATTACACTATACTTATCGTACAACATTTTAGATTGTGAACGAAATGAAGAAGCTAGTGTTTTTTCAATGATGTTTATTTTTATTTTTTTCTGTGACCATTTTTTCGTATAGAAATACTTATCCAAAAGTCCCGATCAACAACTTTTTGAAACCAGATTTGCCTTTCTAGATAGTACTTTAAAAAAAAAGTTAGTACCTACTTTAAAATATTATCTTTGAGGTTCTGACCGTTTATTCATTGTAATAATGAATTTAAAAAATCAATTAATAACTTCAGTATAACTTTTCCAAAATTTGAGGAAAATTACTCAACATTTAACAGAAACAGCTTTAAAACCTTTTTTTTTTTCTATTAAAACTTTATAAAATATAAATATAGATAGTAAATAATATAAGAAATATTTTGGTAAAAGAAAATTTTTAATATTAAGTGAATTTTTTTTAAAATTTATTTTCGGACCTCTTTTTTCATTTTTTTTTTTTTACTTTTTTACAATTAAATAATAATGAAATACAATAGGCTAAGTAAAAATTAAATATTTTTGTTATAGACTTTTAAGTTTTTAAGTAATTGTTACATATAAATTAAATCTCCACTCAGAATCGTTTTGTTGAATAGATATACTATCATTTCTTTAAAATTGTATAATACACAATATACAATATACAATATACATTTTATACTCACCAAATCCCACCCAAGGTGCGAAGAATACCCATGGTGAGAAGTATGTCCGACTCTTTGAATTTCAGTTCTGATTCGAGGTGAGATTTTCTGTATTTTCATGGCATTTTTATGGGTTTTTTCCTCGAATCGATAATATGTCCAGGCTCAAGTATAGTGTGCGATTTCAAATCATTTACACACGTTTTGCCTCGGTTTTCTAAACGATTTGGCTTCATTAGCCGCGTAACGCTTCCGTACTGTAAACCCCCCCCCCCCAAACCGCAGATGACAAATTTCTTCGGAATGCGTTTTCGACAACGACGACGACGCGACGACGGGGCAATAATTACAATTATTATTATTATGCGATCAGTTAACTGTACACACACGTGCTTGTGTACCGCACAGGGTATTATATTATTATTATTATTATTATACACCACGTTGACATAACAGTGTCCGTAAGCATACGTCCGCGGCATCGCAAATTCATTTACTGCATCCCGCCGCCGACACTCGGGTGCCTCTATTATAATACACATGTGTGCGTATACGTGTATGAGACATAACTCTCAGACGTTCGACGTAAATCGCCTGTTTGAATATCGCGCGGTCTCGAATAAAACAGTTCGCGCGGCCATGTATACCGCACACGTGTGGATAATTATTATCACTATCGTTTATTCGTCCGAGACAAATGGGACGCGACGTCATGAAACGCAACAAGTACATACATTGTATATTATACAGAGTGACTCACCTGGCGCGTATTCCAATCCATAACTGTATTTCGAATCGATTTTTATTCGCGTACAATCGAAAAAGATTTTATGATACGAATAATTTGCAATGCAAATTGGCGAAAAATTCATACGTGTTACCCCATCTTTTCTCCGATCTGCTACTCTCAACTTTATTAGTAGACACGTACGCAGGGGGGTTTCAAACAAACAACCCCCCAAAATGTCTTTTATTTTTTCACGTTTATTTACTTATCACATTTTAATCATGTATTATACTTTAATAGTCAGGCACTCGTATCACAATACACACTATGTAGAACGCTGGCTAAAGCATAATAAATATTGAATACCAACAAATTTGAATTTTAAAAAAATTTCTAAACAGGATTTATAAATATAATTAATGTATACCCGTTGCATATTGATGTAAGTACAGATGAATTCTAAAATGTTTGTAGGCTCTAAAAATACCTAAGCTACACGTGAAAAACAATTACTATCTGATCTAATCTGACTATATAATTCGTGATTAATGATACTATTTATCTATTCGAATAGCACTTAATTATTGCGATTGAGGGGGCTAAAACTACTCTTTAGAGGGGTTGAGCCCCCCTAGCCCTCCCTTAAATACGCCCCTGGTGAACACCTTTTTTCTCCCTTTCATAGATTAAAAATTTATTTGCGTAATAAAACAGGTGAAGAGAAACAGAAGTAAAAAAAAAAAAGACATAAGTAAAACTAATTTCATGATTATATTTCATTTTGTCGTATGTTTATTAAAATAAAAAAGTTAAAATTATTATCAATAACTGATTTACAAAAACACCCCCCGAAACTTTTTTATGACTACGACTCTGTTAATAAACGTTTACTGTACCTCTTAAACCATTGACTGAATGAAAAAATATTCAACACCTACGTTTTCAAAAAACAATGTTTCCATTCAAAATATAATATAGTTCAATAAAACTGAAAAACCACAAAAATTAAAAACAGTTCAAAAATAGAAAACGTACTTTCTTTTACATAAAAATGTAGTTATAGATATCGTTTGAATTCGACATAAAAATATTATCATTCTTAACTTCAACAACACCATTAAACTTCAAAATAATTTATTAGATTATTGGTTTTATTTATTTGTTCTACTTGTAAATTTAAACGTATACATTTAAATAGGTTTTAAAATATAAACGAAAATATAAAATGGTGAAATGTACCAGAAACTCCAATCGATGATTTAACTTCATTCAAAGTTCAATTGAGACAATATTTTTTGAATTTTTTCGTTATTGTCAACCACATTCAAAGTATCTACATAATTCAGCTACGGGTTTTTTTCTTCATAAAAACATTAATCCTTTGAAAATATCAGCGCTGAATTCAAAACCATATAATGCATTTGGATAAATTATTAAAATACCATTTTCGATTGTCTAAAATTAATTCAATCTTAGGACTAATCAAGTGTTCGTGACGAGGGCAAAATTTAAAAAATGTGTGTACTCCGCTCGTCGGGTGGGATTCTCTTGATGGGTGTATTGAATTTTAAAGAAACGATAAATCATTTCTTCAATAAAACGTATCTGAACGAAAAAAGTTAATAATATAAAAAATAAATGAGAAAAAAAAATGTTAGAAAAATGTCCAAATTTATTTTTTACATTTCCAAAATTTTCTTGTGCCAAAATCTTTTTTATATTATTTTCTATCTATGTTTAAATTTTCATATAGTTCGGATTAAAAAATGATGGTTTCCGAGTGGTTTTTGTCAAATTTTGGGTAGTTTTTTCCAAAAAAAAAAAAAAAAAATTTGAGAATTGAGAAATTCAAAAAATGATCTATCTAAAGTACCATCTAAAGAGGCGAATCCGGTTTCAAAAAGTTGCTGGTCGAAACTTTTGGACAAGTATTTCCATACGAAAAGTTATGCACAGAAAAAAAATAAATAAACATCATTGTAAAAACAATAGCTTCTTCACTTCGTTCATAATCCAAAATTGTTTAGAAAAAACAAATTTACGTTTTTTTTTTTTTGTCTTTTTCGCCCAATCACTACATGCGTGTATACACCCGCACACATATTATGCACGTGGTAAACACAAGATCGGTGTCGTAGATCGACGCCATATCCAATAATACACGGTACATTGTCGTCGTCGACTCGTCGTGTGCGGACGAACGCTCCGTGCGAAATCCACGGAGGTGCGTCATGGCGAACGCGCACGCATACATATTATTATTATATATAGGTGCACGTTTTCGCGTGGGCTGTTCGCAATTATTATTATTATTATTATTATTATTATTATTACTATGATTGCCAACGTTATAGTCACCCGACGGCGGCGGGTGAGGAGTACGTTACCGCTGCTGGGTCTCGGTCACAGAGCTCGTATGACGAAATAAAGTCTCCGCTCCGCCGCCACAGGTGGAATGAAAATATACGGTGCTAATCTATACAGGTGCCGCCCATTGGGCGAACAATTTTTAATTTTTTTTTTTTTTTTTCTACAAACTCATTTATAAAAATATATAGATATATGCACCGAATTAAACGTGTGTTTATCGGTGTTTTCATTCAAAAGTTGATTTTTTACTCAGGGACGTATTTAAGAGAGGGCTAGGGGGCTAAGCCCCCAATATTGCAAAAATTAAATGCTATCCGTAAAGATAAATAGTATTATTAATTACGAATTATAATATAGTCAGATTTCATTTTAGCTCCCCCTAAACAACAATTCTAACTACGCTCATGTTTTCACTGGGTTTTTAAAGACAGAGTAGTTTTTCGTTTAGAAATTGATTTCGAATTATTGGTTTTAGAGTATATTGTTGTATAAAAATACCGTAAATTCAAAATTAGTAATTAGTTTCAAATTATTATTTCGTTATCGATTTAATATAAACATCTTAATGAATTTCAAATTAAATCGACTCAACAGGTTTCTACAAAACGTCGATCGACTTAATAACATAAACTTTATTTGGATCTTGAATCTGTGTCACAATTATTACTATCGTTTATAGTAATTAACGTTTTGACACCTCTAGATTCAAACAAAAATTGTTCAACTAAAATTCCAGGAAATAGTACTATAATATTATATAATTAATCAGGAATAATTATTATTAGTTAATTTTAACTAAAATCTTTTCGAGGTTAATAATATAAAGTGTACAGTATCAACCTTGGTGTGGTTTATAATCCATTAAAAGAAATAATCGAACTTGTTAAATGTGTACATCTAATGTTTAACTCACCTTCTAATGCGACTTCTATTTTATATAGTAATAATAATTCCCAATTATATAACATGATTTGAAATTACGTTAGATAACAGTCAAAACATTCGTGTTACCATACTACCCTTATTTTACATTATATTATATTAGGGTATATGAAAAAGTTCAAAACGTCATTATTCATAAAAATGAATTATCCATGAAAAATTTCAAATTTCAATAAAAAATAAACATTATAATAAAGTGGCTTTAATTATTATCGTAAATCAGCATTAATTCGCTATAATATAATTAGTACTAATGTTTATTATGTCGCTTTTGATAAGTCACGGTTGAAAAATTTATAAAAAATTAGTTTCCCTGGTAAGGTTTGTACCGGGTACCGTCAGATGCGATAATCTTGACTAAAGCACTTTTTATTGCACCGAAATATTCGCAATGAAATTCTCCACCTAAGTATCAAGTTTCATAAATATCAGTTGAATCAATTTTTTATTATGTATGTTAAATTGTGTAATTTTAGGTAGAAATAACGTATTCTGTCAAAATTTTAAATTTAAACAGTTATAGAGAAAAAAGTTGACTTATGATTTTTGAGATTTTTCTAAGTCAATTAAACATATATGTGAATGAGGATATCAAAATTTTAATATCAAGAATTGAATATGTTATAAAATAAAAACGTACAAAAAACGAGTAATTTCTTATAATTTCAAATTTCTATGTTTAACTCAAAATTGATCAAAGTTTTTGAAATTATTTTGAAGTGTTCTCGTGACTATTTTTAGTAGTTTGCAAAAGTTTCAAATTTCTAGCTACTTTATTTTTGAAGTTTGTTAAAAAAAATATTTCAATTTTATGAAAATTCTGGTAATACCATATTTTCCCGTTTTTTATAAATTTTTCAACAGATTTTCCTCGTTTTTGAAAACTGTGTTGAGAAATTTACAAAATGTCCTGTTCAGAGTACCATCTGGGTATAATTTTAAATCTATAGAGTTACTAAACGAAATTTTTGGACAAGTATTTCTATATGAAATAATGTTTATAAAAGGAGAAAAAATGAACATCATTGTAAAATCATAAGCATTTTAGCTCCGCTCATAATTTAAAATAATAAACATCATAAGCTTTTCATCTTTCCTCTCAGAATCTAAACTTATAAATAACAATCACGTTTAGTGACATTGCATAATACGACAATACGATATTTTGAATATTTTGTGTATGCGTTTTGAAACCGTACCTATATTATAATATAATGGCTATAAGTTATACTTAGTTATTCAGTTAAATATTAGTTAATTTACTAATAAACGTTATATTATACGTAATAATTGTCGTTAAAACATTTCTTATTTTATAAAATTAAATTAAGGTAAATGCGCACTCTGGAGATTGACAAAGGGATTACATATAAATAAAGGGACTCAAAAATACTGTAGTTAGTAAGATATTTTGAAAATTTAATAAGTCTCTAAATCACGCGATAATGATAATAATATGCATTTATAATAGCTAGTGGTACTCGCGACGAAAAAAGCCTTACTATATAGCGTATCACGTACTCCACGTCCGAACCCGACAGACGAAAAAAATAAAAATATTAATAACAACATTTCTCGCACGATTTACGCGAATATTCTCACGATTCGGTTTGGATCGTCGTTTCCACACACACACACACACACACACACACACACACACTCGAACCGGCAATAATGCACACAGACAATTTATATATAATATAACGATGCGTTCAGTAGTAGTTTGTAACGCTACAACACTTTGAAACTACAAACCAGGACAGGGTATCCTAAATAAGTGTCATTATGGCAAATCTCAAAAACAATTGACGCAATGGGATGTTTATGTAATTGTATATAGTTTGGCCAAAGGTGAATGCGAGGGGAGGGGCAATAGGGGGACAATAGAATCCCCTTTCGTTCACAAAAATAGGTTTTTTGACTACAAGAAATAATAAAAAAAAATATATAATTGTTTTTTTCTCATAACATTTTGCACTTAATTCTTATTTTACCACAGAAATTTAAATAGTTCGGCTCTGATTGAGAATTGCATTCAACGTCCAAAATGAGTTTTGACCTTTTTTTTAAGATTGTATATTTAAAATTTCCCTCATGCTCATGGCATCTTTATACATCCTTGCAGTCACACCATAGGCATAGCCAAGGGACGTAAGGTGTTCCACTGCGTCATAATACATACCCAATAAGCTGAAAATAAACAATCTGTCTTCAAAACTAAATACTTTTGGTCTAAAATTCTAAATTTTTCTAAGTAATCTGTGTAAAGATTTATTTAATTTACTAAAATTTTTAATTGGTTTATATGTTTATACATGTTATTACGTAGAGTTATTTAACATAATACGTAGACTTTATTGATTGGGAAGATAGAGAAAAAATTGTTCTTAACTCGTTTTAACGTATAGGACTTTTGCATGCATTTAGGAACGGCCAAAGACCAGGGCCCTTGGCTAACTGGGGAACTGATGACACTACGCTATACACGCACTCAAAGGAAACGCTTTTTCTCCAGTCGACCTCATGGAACGCCTCAACTGATGAGTTCCCCGTCATCTTAGAGAAAACCTGGTACGAAACTAGCCCCACCGGCTTTGTTCATTTTTCGATATCACCAAAATAAATAATTTGCTGACAGACTACGGAACGTCACGGTCCGTTTCTGTAACTATATACACGCGCATTCGATGCGTGACATTTGATTAACACTGCGGAATTCCTATTTACGCGGTTTAATCCAACTAACTTACGTACAACAATTTTATTATAATAATTATTATTATTATTATTATTATTATCATTGTTATACTATACGAATAAACACTCGTAGCATGTATTACCATTAGAAACAGACACGACAATATTTTTTTTTTAAAAGACATGCTTTCGGTGCAAGAGGAACCGTTAAAAAAAATATATAATATTATACTCAATGGATTGGCGCATTCGGGTTTATTACCTAAATTATATATACAACGCCCATTAACGATTTCGTTAATAATATATTCGTTTTTTAAATCTTAATTCAATTTTAACCGCCTCGCCAGTGTTACTGAATAATAATAATAATAATAATAATAATAATAATATTAATTCGTACGGTGTGCCGAATATCGTTGGACCAACCACCACCCACCTACCTGAAGCACACACTTGTTACTTGTATTTATAATACTCGTGTATAAATTATAATACCGTTATCGTCTCTCATAACTCGGCGGCGGCGACGGCGACGGCAGTGGTGGCGGCGCAACAGAATCTACCAACCTATGTATGTATATAATAATATCATATCATATAAATATTCAATAAATTATGTTCGACGGATAATTTCTCTCCGTACGACCGCCGCCGACACGTGTAGATCGTGCAGCGCACTCGAACCGCGACGACGACGACAACAAGTGGCATGCGCACGCCCGGAGATACCAAAGCGTGGATTTCACAAAGCCGTCGTCGCCCCGTATCGTAGATACTACCTATAAAACGACAACGACAATGATGCGAAAACCGCGGCGCACACGTATTATACGTTATAAACGGTGAATGGTAGTGGTACGACGACGAAATACAATACGCGGTCCCGGATACGCCGGACGCCCGCTGCAAAATAGTACGGCGGCGACGAGTGGTCTCCGTAAATTGCGTGTACCTACATACTATTATGTGATACACTTGCTATTGTTGTCCGTTAAACGTCACTAGTAGAATACGTCTGTGACGAACAATGAAAATATTGGCCATTACTCATTGTTATAACTAGGGCTGGGATTTTAATACCCTTAAAAAACTCAAAAAATGCTCTAAAAAAATGTCTTTAAAATTTACTTATAATACCTTAAAATTCAAAAAATTGTATGACTGGAATGAGTTATCGTCGGGCGTCTTTATCAATTTTAATGACCATATGCTGGAAGGAAAAATAAGGATTTATTTAAATATAATGTTTAAATTGTGAGTATCTATTGTTAGCGTGTAAAATAAATCACATATTATAAGTTAATAATAAAATTTTGAATTTGAATTTTAGGCCAAAAATAACCTAAAAACCTATAAAATACCCTAAAAAATGACCTTAAAATCAAATATTGTCGAAAAATGCAAAATAAAATTGTTTATTCTAATTGAAAAACACCTGAAAAGTATTTATAACAAAACGAACATCGCATAGAAAGCTTCGGAAAACAATGTAAAGTGCATCGAAATCCCAGCCCTAATTATCAACCGATATTTGAAAAAAAGTTACTTACTGTACACGGAACATTATTTACCAATTGTATTTTTTTAATAACGAATTCGTCGCTTAAACATTATATGGATTTTAATTAAAAATTAATATGAATTTTGTCATTTTAATAATAATTACGTACTAAAAATACCACGTTTGCTATTTCTTCAGTCGTTAATCGTTTTCACTACATGCCACTTGTTGTACAAGTAGTCGCGCTTTATACATTTCTTATACGAGCATTGTTTAAGATCGAATACGAAAGAATATTCCAAGTACATAAATTGTGGAGTCCGATTGTTTCCCGTATAAAATTATATTATATTAAAATGCTTGAGTGTTTTCCGGAATACTGTGATATTTTTTAATTTATTAACGATTTCTGCGCATGTTTTGACACTCGTCGCTACGGACTTCAGCACCGTCATTTCATTCCATTCAATAACCTAACCTAACCTAACCTAACCTAACCTCACCTGAGTATATGTAATAGATGTAATCGAATATAAAATAAAGTAATATATTAAAGAAAAAAAAGAAGGTCGACCAAACATAAGACAATATTTTAATATTTAATAAAACTCGCCAAAAGCATTATGATAAATAGCCCAAAACACATTTGGAATTTTTAACAACTCGATCAAACGCAAACCGCCCCTGAAAAACTAAAATTTTAATTATTTATTTAAAAAAAATAATCTACTTCGGGAAGGAATCGGATACACCTTAATTATAACTTAATTATCACGGAATTAATCGGGAATACCTTTTAACAAAATGTTTGAGTGTACAAAACATAGTTGCTTATAAAAAGTCAAAACATATATGTTTGAGTGATTCTCCTAAATACACGAACTTCTTTGACACTAAAATTATTTTTTCGTGTTATCTGGAAACGTCAATAAAATCATTATTTCTCATTTTTAATATAACCTAAAATGTATTAGGGTAAACTGGGTAGTGAGAAGTTCAAAGAAAACTGTATATATTCTCTAAATTCACTAACATTATTCGTCATAGCGCGTTTATATTACATGAGCGTCAAAATAAATGGTTTAAATTAACTCATCATAAATTACATGCGAATAGAGTTGTATTGGAACCTTCAATTATATGTCTTTAAAACCGATGTACCAAATACGCTATAAAATTTACGAAATATGCTCTAAAAATATGCAAAAATGCTAAAATAAACTCTTGTAAAACATTAATTTTACTGTAAAACTCAAAATATTTAAAATTGTATTGTAGGTATAATATATTTTAATATGTATCATTAATTCTTCTATTGTTTATGAAATTTCTTTTTTTTTAATCTTTATTCTTTTTAAGCATACATTTAAACAAATAAAAATATCAAATAATATTCAGTCTCTTCATTTATTCAGGGAACATTTTTCCTATACCAAGAAAACTCAAATTGAATATTGAAAAATAGGTGAAATATGCACTTAAAATTCAAATATAACCGAAATATGCACTTATATCGAAAAAAGAGTTAAATATGCAAATTAAAGAGAACCGCATCAAACTCCTAGTGTTATGAAACGCATTTCTATATTACTTAGCTATGTTTTAAATGATTTTTAAAAAACATGCTAACTCCAATAAATCCCTAACCCTAATTATTATGAACAATAACGATCGTACGCATTATTAAGCATCGCGGAAATATCGCTGGCCGTGTCTTGGTGTGACAGAATACAGTTAGTGCGTAGGCGTTCGTTTTTTTTTTTTTTTTTTTTTTTAAATCTCTGTCTACAGACGAATAATAACATATTAATAATAATAATAGAAGATGCACACGTGTACAAAAGGGAAGGGGGGGGTACTTTTAAATCTTCAATATTTCAAAAAAATCTGGCGAAGAAAGGTGAAAATAAATCAAAAACAAATACCGCACGAATTAGATCGTCTCCGCCACCGCCGCCACAGAGATGTTCATAAATACAACGGGAAAGATACATACTGAGCGTCATCGTCGTCATCATCGCCGCCGTCGTGGGATCCGGGCGCGCTGTTGCCGTTTTGCCAGTACGATCACGTCCTGGAAATATTAGACACGCCACACATACTAAACAACTAATTTTCGTGTGTGTGTCTGTGTGTATCTGGTCAAATATTGTTTATGTTTTCTCTTGGAACAAAACACAATAGCGGTGGTTTTCATTTTATTTTATTTTTTTTATAATCTGACTGTATGACGGAAAAAAATAATAATAACATTCGTCGTCGTCCCCCGCACCTCGGTCATTACGTTGCGTTTATGACGTGCTTAATAGTAACGTGTTTAATAAAAACAATTAGGGTCCGGATTTAAATGATCAAAAATAGTCAAAAAAAAAAATAGAAAAATATGCCTTGAAAACAATTTTTTTTTTTTTTGATCGCAAATAATGCCCTTAAAATTTAAATAAAATTATATAAATAATTATTGAATTGTAATAGAGTAACCCGAAGATGCTAAAAAATATAAAATAAAAGTTCTATTTTTGAAGTATCTGTTAGGTACATGAAAATACCCCCGAAAATTGAAAATTTCATTGAAACATTGAAACATCATTCACCCTAGTAATAAAATAATATAATTATATTCAATTGATAATAATAATATAAATTATAATGACAGCCAACATGTGAGAATTTTAATAGTTTCGGTATTAGGCTTTAAGAACAGTTGTTTAAAATTTATAGATTTCGACCACTGGTTATGGAATCCCCCAAAAATTTCAATGGTTTTTGGTTTTGATTACTGAACATATTTAAGATTCTGAGTAGAAAGAAAAAGCTAATGCTCATTAAAATAATGACGTTTATTTTTTTATTTTATTTTTTTCTTAGTGTCCACGTTTTCGTGTACACTAAGGTAACTAGAAATACTTGTCCAAAAGTTTCAACCAGCAACTTATTGAATCACACTTTGTCTCGAGATAATACTTTTAGGAATTGATTTTTTGAAATTTTCAATAATTACTAAAATTTAGGAAACACTACCCAACATTTGACAAAAACACCTTTAAAACTTCTTTTTCGTCAAAACTTTATGATAATTTTGATTAAGATAGACAATAATAATAAAAAAAATATTTTGGTGAAAGAAAATTTTGAATGAGATTTTTTTTTCTTACAACTTTTTTTTCTTATAAATTTTTTTTTTTCCTGTTCTCAGGAAATGTTTTATTTATTAGAAATAAAACGGGCTAAGAAAATAAATAAAAAAAAAAATTGTAATAAAAATATACTTTATAATTTTTAAATAAATTTATCTAATATAAAAATAAAGGTCCGCTCAAAACCATTTTATTGAAGAAAATTTTTATTGTTAAATATTTAACACACTCACCAAGTCCCACCCGAAGGCCAAAGATTACCCAAATATTGTACGAGGTATATCCGGGTTTTTTTTATTATTTTGTTCTTAGCTAACCGTTACAATGAACTTTTGTAGACTATGAGATTCACCTAGACTGTAAAAATTGACTTGTTGAATAAAAAATATGAACAATACAGAAGTAAAACTATATAGAGAATGTTTTCCCAATTACATATATGGTAACCGTTTTTTTATTTTTTTTTTTTTTTAACATTTATCCAGAACTAAAATGTTTTGGTTTTAATTTTCAAAACCGATCGATAAATTTATAGTTTCGGTAGGTAATAAAAAAAAAAAAAACTGGGTTTTAACTAGTCTTATAAAAACCGGTTCCAAGCCCTGCATAATGATATTATTATTTGTACTACACTACTGGGTCAAAAACAACGGGGAAACTGGAAGCGTATAATATACGACACGTTTGCGGAACCGATCGAAACAGATATGAGATTTTAATGTACAAAGTGTGCAGTTGTTGAGTTTCCTAATGTCCCGTCAAAAGATAGCGAACATTTGACCACACGACAATTTACCTCGGGTGATTTATAGCTAATGAGATATCGAAAATATATAATATAGATAAATACTAAGCTGCAGTTTACAAGCTCAATCGTAGTTTATCATCAGACCAATCATGTGCAATTTTAAGTACACTAAAAGTGAAAAAGGAAATAATGTTTTAGTAAATGAAGGTAAATGCACCATTAAAAAAAAAAAAAAAAAAAAAAACGAATTAAATAAAACAATATAGAAATGAGTGAATTTAAAAGGAAAAAAGCCGGACATACTTCGCACGATGGGTGTACTTCACACGACGGGTGGTATTCTCTTGACGGGTGTATTGAATTTTAAAGAAACGATAAATCATATCTTCAGTAAAACGATTCTGAACGAAGGAAGTTAATAATATAAGAAAAAAAAAATGTTCGAAAAATGTTCAAAATTTTTTTTCACATTCTCAAAATTTTCTTGCGCCAAAATCTTTTTTATAGGATTTTCTAATTATGTTTAAATTTTCATAAAATTCTGATCAAAAAATTATGGTTTTCGAGTCGTTTTTGTCAAATTTTGGGTAGTTTTTTCCAAAAAAAACATTGAAGAATTGAGAAATTCAAAAAATGACCTCTCTA
>JAIPRM010003263.1:0-26697 GCA_025469315.1 Stegophylla sp. TES_Ste_2020 | reverse complement strand
TATTTCTATACGAAAAAGTGTTAACAGAAAAAAAAAATAAAAAAAAAATAAACATCATTGTAAAAACACTAGCTTCTTCACTTTGTTCAGAATCTAAAAAACAGAGTAAACGATTCGATAATTTTTAATAACAATATTAACTACTGAGACTTATTTATACAATACATTGTTGTAAATATTAACATTTAAAATATATATTTTAGTTTTCGATTTATTTTAAGTTTCAGTGTGACTTTAACAAGAGTTTTTTTTTTTTTTTTTTAATAATTTATCTTACGTGTGAAGAAAAAATGATCTATAATTTCAAAAAACCGTCTTTGTACTTTTCAAAAGTGGTTGATAAAATAGGAATTATTCTTATTTAAAACTATACAAACACTTCAAATAATCTATGTTGTATTTCGAGCGACGGAACACATAAGAAATTATTATTGTTATCTCACTGACTTATTGGAAATTTTACCAAAATATGAATAAACTACTCGCATCTACGAAAATAATAAATATATTTATTGAATAAAATTCATAATACAAAACATATAACAATATTACAATATACAGTATATAATAGTTTTTAATTTTAGACTTGATTCATCACATGCCTAATTTGTATTTATTTCAAAGAAATGTATTTTTGAGTTATTCAAAAAAAAAAAATCATACAGCCACACCGTGGACCCCTGAGTAACCACCTATAGACCATCTAAGGGTCCGTAGACCACTGGTTAAGAATCTCTGACTTAAAAACACTATTTTAATTTTCTGATCCGCTTACTATACTTCACGACCAGAAAATAGTAGAGTTTCTATAACATCTGTTTTCAGGATTCGCAGTTTTAGACATTTCGTTTTAAAACATCTGGTTTTAAACACAAGAAATAAACAATACATGTTTAATATATTATATTTTTTTTCACTCTGTTTATAGCTATTTATTTTTAATAATCTTAAAACATAAGCAAATTCCTCATATTTTATTTTAAGATCCATTTTTCAGGTCTTATAAGTAACAATTAATTATACTAATTTATATAATGTTGCTAGTTAATGAATATCCTGAACGGTATGACTAACTTCAAAAATAAACAATGGAAAATAATAACATTAAATACATTGCTGACATAGAATTTTAGTATTAGCAAAATTTTCTATTGTCAATATAAAGTTTATTAAAATAAATATATATATATATATATATTTTTTTTTGTATATTTTAAACCTGCTTTAAACATGTTTAGAACAATCGGAAAAAATTTTTGTTTAAAATCAAAAAATGAAGGAAATTAACAAAAAAAAAATTTTCTTCTGGAACTTTGTCTGTTTTCACTCCGTGTCGGATTATTGTTTATGATGGCCGTTTATAACAAGTCGGAAAATCTTAACTCGTATAAAAAAATTACATTTACGCGTCACAAAATATTTAATCTAATCCCTATTTATATATAATAATATTATAGCTGGTCTTATAACCTACATATCTTATTTACAGAAAACGATACTTATTGTTGTCGTTTTGTTAGTTTTTCTCTAGCACAAATGTACGTCCATTACACGGATGTCTGCCAACATCAGATTATATCGGAGGAGAGTGACTTTTTTTTTTTGGGAGGGGGGAAAGGGGAAATGTAATAATAATGGAAGTGTAGCGAAGAAGTTTTCACACTGACCAACCGCGTTGTGTGTATATAATGGTTTTCTGTTGGATGCAGACATTTTTCCTCGTATAACACCGATTTCACACAATTACGGAGAAAAAAAAAGTCAAATATTTCAAATTATACCGAATTTTTGCGCGTCGAAACTAATATTTCCTCATCCCCCCCCTCCCCGACTGCAGTAATACGTGTAGGATTTACCTATGTAATATGGAATAAAAAATAATTCGCGTGAAATATTTATCAATAAATAGCGTTAAAAACATCATTTCGGTATGAGGACATGAGGGCATTTGTTTAAACATACATTACAGTGTATAGTTATAAAATGCGAAAATTGCTCCAAAAAACAGGGATTTAATGCACTCAAACGGTATGAAATATGTATGCATTAATATATATTAAAAAAAAAAATAAAATAAAATATTCAAAGTATGCAAATAGCATCATTGCTTAGTAATTTCATAAAATATAAATGCTTAATTTTATCAACAATAATATAATATTCATCAAAGCGTTCAACTGTATAACTTTTTTCGGCTGTGGAAATTACATTAAACACAAACAGTGAAAATAGTTTCAAAATAAAATTATAAAAATAAACAAAAAAAAAAAATTACACGCATTTTTAAAGTATATATATATATATATATGTAAAAACTATGGCTAAATAGTTCAAAAAATAAAAATAAATGAAACACAAAAAATGCACAAAAAAAACCTGTGTTTCAAAGAAAAAATTAATAATTAATTTCTTCTAAAACCGTGCGTAGTCAAAATACGTCGCATATAAGCTGATTTAGGGAGTAAAAATAAATTTTATTCAATTTCGTTTTCTCTTACAAACTATATATATATAAATTCAGAGCCCTGGTAATAAGGGTAGTTATTTACAAGTCATAAATGATTAATAAACCACTTTTTTCTTGTGGCTCATTAGTGTATCATGAAAAATATGTATTCCGTTCGCGTTTAAACTATAATCACTGTTGAGTGATATCTAGATAAATTTATATAGTTACGTTTGTACACCACAGATAAAGTTACTCAAGTCCATTTTTTTTTTAAAAAATTAGACAAGTTCATATTTGTAACTTCAAAATTATTACATATAAATAAATATACAAAATGCAAACTATCGCAATTCTAGACTGCATAAGGGGTATAGTCAATGTTTACCACTGTGAATTAATAAGTTTCTAAAATTAAATTGAAAAATGCATTTAGTCTTTCGCCGTTTCACCTGAAAAAATTCATTTTTGTGACTTGCTTTATTTCACCTGTAGTGTACAGACATAATCTAGATAAAAATTCAATACTTACATCTTATCCGGATAAACAAACAAATAAGTATCCAATTGGCATCTAAGGTTTAATCTATGAAAATCTACAAAATAACCTACATAATACATTACCATAATTTTTTAAATTAATAACATGTTTTGTTGGGCTGTTTACCCGTAATAATTTTACGCCATGCTTATTGTTAATACAATTTTTAAATTACAATAAATGTTTTATTATGTGATAACGATACCCGTCCATAGTCACAACTCGTATCAGTCACACGTAAGTCCTATTTAATGGTAACAATATTTTATAATTCATATTTCCAACGAGAACAAATGTTTTATTTGTAAATTTTTTAATTTCTTGTAGTTATTTTTAATATATTTGTAATTCTCAAGTTGTATATTCTTCTAAAGTATTTACTCCTGTACTTAATTTCACGCCAATGAATGAACATTTTCAAACCGTAAATTTTTAAGTTAATACTTATCTAATAATATTTTATAAATCAGAAATTTTTCGTTTTTATATTGCTTCAATTTTTTTATGAAAAGCTATTCAATTTTCAAATTTATAAATGAATAATAACTCTGTAATTTTAATAAAAATATAAAAACAATGTGAAAAATAAGCCTTTCTGGTTGTGCCATCCTTAATCATATTACTCAGCCAATAATCCAATTATTGCGAACATTAATTAAACGATTAACATGTAGGTTATACATGAAGATAAAAAATTAATTTTTAGCTAGTAATCTAATATATATATGTATAGATATCATCTTCGATATTTTAACCTCAACACTGCCCATAAACTCTATGAAATATCGCGAGTATAGGTAATAACGACGAGAGGTTATAAATTGAATTGTTGCAGTAATCGCATAACCGAGTAGACAGAATTTCCAAAGTCGAGTAGGTCGACATTTCTGCGTATGACGCGTCACTGCAGTGGATGTGTATTGTCACACTAAAGACAAAAGAGATTATATTGTTGTATTTGTTATTTAATAATAATAATTCGGAGAAACACGATTCCGCTTATGCGCAGTAATGTTGGTTCACGCGTCATTTTGAACCATTAAATGTGAGTTGGAGAAAAAAAAAATTTAAACTCCAAAAACGCGTTCGACATATTTTGCCGAAACGTCGTTCGAGTCTGATCTCAGATTAAAATTTTAAGTCTTTACACGGGAAATTACAAAGTTTATCAAAATATCGAATAACAACAACACACCGTCGTCATCGCGTGTATATACTCGAGACGTTTTACCCGGGATGCGAACTCTTAATGGTTTTCAAAGTTATTTTCGTGTGAATACTTCTTAAAACAACTAAAACTATAATAAACATACACATGTGATTTTTGTAACAGTAACATAATTGTAATAATAAGTCTCCGAAAACTGTTACAGCTAAACCTCCCTAAACGGACTCCCCTACATAACGCACGTTTTTGTGGAAACGCAGATGTTTTTTACCATTTTTACATAGGAAAACCCCTTAAACACCGAATACTTTTATGGCAATTTAATTTATTGATTTTGAACATTTTTGTCATAAATATAGAATATAATAGCGATTTAGAATAATTGCAATTCAAATGACAAATCCTCTCCCTCAAAAAAAAAAAAAAAAAAAATGAAGGCAAATTTTGTTTAGTTATTATATTATATTTTTACATTCACGTTAAAATCTGTTAAACCGATTTTTAATTATATGAGAGTTTTATTTTTTAAAACACTGCAAGCAAAATTGAGTATTCTCTCGAATAATATTATTCTATTGTTAAACATAGGTACTTACAATTTAAATCTGACATTAATAATTGTTCTGTATTGTTGACTGAAACTCCGTTCAGAATCGTTTTATTGAGATAATTATTTATTGTTTATATTTCAATGCACACACACACACACACCAAAAATCCCATCCGAGGAAAAAATAATATCCATGGTGCGTCAGTAAGTTACGTCTGTTTAATTTTGACTAGACCATTGGGGCGCACTATTAGAATAATTCCAATCTCAAAATAATAATAAGTCGATTTATTATTTATAGCGAATTTTTCCCCATTCGTATTTGTTATTATAGAAAGAGCTTATTGTGTATACTGAATGTTTTATTAAGGCACTTAACTTTTTAAATGGAATATTATGTTTGTTGGGGAAAAAAAGAAGAAAAATACATTTTAGATACTCGAGTATGAAATTAAAAAAAGTGGGGCACCATGGGCATTCTCCGCCCCTCAGGTGGGATACTCTAGGTGGGTGTGTTGAATTTTAAAGAATAAGCAAATGATTCTCAGTGGATAGTTGTAGTTAATTATAGAAAAGAGTAATATTGTTAATTGTATACTTGGTATGTTAAACAATTCTTACATGATATTTAAATTCTACACAGATTGACTTTTTCGAGATTAAAAAAAAAAATAATTTTGAAATGAGGTAATAACAGAATAAACCGTGTCGATTTAAACGTCCGTGAAAATAATTAATTTTGCGATTATTTTCAAGTGTAATGGGTCTTATGATCAAACATTCCACGAACTCATTTTAACGAAATAAGTAAATAGAAGTTAATTTTTATATGAGTAAATTTGTATACGATTTTCCGCCCTAAAAACAATGAATTGTATGCGCTGCATAAGTGAACAGGGAAGAGAAATGTGACATTATTTGTATTAATCGTCATTTGAACCGTAGTTCTATGATTTGTGAAACATTATTGAAAGGACTAACTTTCATGAAAATCATATCATGTGTAGAAAACCTTAAGGAATCTTTCGATCAAAGAAATCATTTAACGTGATACCTATAAATTTTAAAATATTTTAACGTTTTGATTGAAAATCAAAATGATAAAAATCACCGATTTCAAACTAATTTAAAGTTAGAACTTTAAATGGCTATAAGAACAAAAGTCGACCATCGATTTTGGAGATTTTTTTAGTTTTATCAGACATATGGTTATGTGAGTTAAATTTTCGACTTATAATGTCAAGAATTCAAAATTTTACCTTACAAAAACACAAGGTAATTCCAAAATGCTATATTTATTCCAAAAGTTTTTAGATTTTTTCCCCGTCTTTTGTACACTATTGTTGAAAATTGGTGATAATTTCAAGTTTTTATCGTATCAGTTTTGGAGTTATAAGCGAGAATTTTGAAAAATGACCTTTTTTAAAATTACTACTAGGGAGTGATTTCTGATTTTAAATGTTACTGAATGTGATTTTAGGACATGAATTTTTACAAGAGAAAGTTTGTTTCCATAAAAATAAACGAAAAGGAAAATAAATAAATATTGGAAAATCAATCTTCGCTCCATATTCAGAATTTAAAAGATACAGTGGTACACGTGTACAAAATATAACCATTCAAAATAATAAAGTTTTTCGATAAATAAATACTCGTATGCGTCCAACCTATATATCAAATGTTAACGACGCGATCATAATTAACAGAACGTGCAAAACCAAGTCTGTTTGTAAAACACATAAACCGTCGTCGTCGTTTAACGTCGTGATCACGTTGCGATAAATAATTAAAAATAATTTGAAAAAGTAAATATTTACTACAATCGCGAGAAAAGGTAAAAATAATACGACACAAGATTAATGTTATTCTTTAAATGGGAACGATGTATATAGGTATACAACGTGTACAGTGTACATTGTCGGGCGTAAAAGAAACAGATCTTTTTTTTAATTAACAACTAATGATTTCGGCAGAAAACTTTATGATTTTCTTTTTTAAGTAGTCTTATATATTAAATATAATGTACATTGTATACGCCACGTACATTTTATATTGTGGAAATCGGATGTGACAATCTGTCAGAAAAATATTGATTTGTTTCTTGTAACTTGTAATCAATCGAGTATATATTATTACTTGAGTTCGGATTAAAAATTAAAAATATTCTCTTAATATTTTTTAACGTAGATATTATGTTTTCTAAAATTCAAAAGACTTTTGTTTTTTTTTAGGAGAACAAATTGTGTCGTTATGAAAAGTATAAAATATGTCTTGATAAATGATGTAGGTAACTTAATATAACACACTTAAATAGTTTACTGATTTTATATTCATATATATATATATATTATATATTATTAACCAAAAAGTATTTTTTTTTACAAATTTTTGAAGTGGTTTTCCAATTAATTTTTCACTCTATACGACGACTATAGTATAACAGACTATAAAATTACATTTGCGCCACTGCAACACAAAATATAGAAAATCTATCAAATAATTGATATATTTTAGATTCTGAACGAAGTAAAGAAGCTATTGTTTTTACAATAATGTTTATATGTATTATTATTATTTTTTCTGTGAACACTTTTTCGTATGGATCTACTTGTCCAAAAGTCTCGATCAGTAACTTTTTGAAACCGGATTTGCCTCTAGTTGGTACTTTAGAGAGGTAATTTTTTGAATTTCTTAACGACCCAAAATTTGACAAAAAAAGACACGGAAACTTTATGAAAATTTAAACATAGATAGGCAATAATACGAGAAACATTATGGCGCAACAAAATTTTGAAAATGTGAAAAAAAATTTTGGACATTTTTCTAACACTATTTTTTTCATTGACATTTATCATATTATTTATTTATTAAATAAAAAAAAATGTGAAGTAAAATTAAGTTAAGTAAAGCAAAGTAATGTATAGACAAGAAAGCCAGACATACTTCACATCACGGATATTGTTCGCTCTTCGGATCAGATACTTGATGGGTGTGTTGAAAAATGACGAATATTATGCTTCTTTATATTATTAACTTCTTTCGTTCAGAGTCGTCTCATGATATGATAAATGAAATGATATGTATCGTTTCTTTAAAATTCTATACACCCATTAAGAGTATCTCAGCCGAAGAGTGAAGAATATTCGTGGTACGAAGTATGCCCGGCTTTCTTATCTATACTTTATTTTGCTTTACTTTTTTTAATATTTTTTACTGTACAAAATATTCTCAAATAAACAAAAAAAAAAAAAAAAAAAAAATTGCCATTTATTTATATGCTTCACAACCTGTAAAAGTTTCAAACCTTCATTTGACAGCATATTAGGCTCAAAGAAAAAAAAAAGAAAAATATTACTCCAACTTCAAAATTATTATTGTCATAATTATTATTTCCCAATAACACTACGATTTTCGGTACATTTGTCAACTTTTGTATATATATAAATATATATATATATATATATATATTTTACTTAAAATTGGTAATTAAAAATAATACGTATTAATAAAATCGGAAAAAGTTGAATAAATTTACGAAAATACAAATTATACTGTATTGTTATTTAAATAACCCGTAATCTCGCATTGATTCGAAGATTTATTCGAATAAATTATTTTTTCACGCTATTTTCATCACGACTGTGCTATATATTTTTGCTTATGTATTATTAACACGCGTTAATGACGGGAGACCTTGAACTGCATTAGTACAGAAGAGGATTTTCGATTCGTGTTGATTTCGTACAATATAAGAGATTTGATTGGTAACACGACCAATAATAAAAACGTTTCGCCCGGGACTCTAATTAATGTTATTAATACAGTTATTTGTGGGCGAAATGTCGGGAAAACTGACTGCGGGGACGAACGTTATTATTATTAAAACAGTTTCGAACGATATAACAACGTAATAATAATAATAATAATAAAAAAAAAAAAAAACGTACGGTGAAATGTTTTACGGCTTATCGAACCGAACGCTTTAAACAAGTCATTTTACATATTATTTTATAACGCGAAATATTAAATTATAAAATTTGACGTTGATTGACACACACACAACACAACGACTCAATGTAATATTCAATATTTCAAACAAAATGTCATACGCGCGGTGCATTAACACGGAAATGTACAACTACGAAAAGTATGAATGTGTGCGTGTGTGTGTTTACGTGTGTAATAAACAGTATTGACAACTAATAATCGAACGCCCACACAATGGATCAAATGACAAATTTAGGCGACCAATTTTTTTTTTTTTTTATCATTAATTACTTTAAATTTACTTTTAATGAGGGTAAAGATAAATTAAAAATGAAATTTATAATCATTTATAAATTTACAAAATCGATAAAAAAAATTTTCCGATTTTGTAAAAAAATAAAATTATATTAAAGTTTTTACAATTACAAAATCCAAATTATTGTTTTTTTTTTTTTTTATTATTATTATCTAATAGAAAAACTAAACATGTAATGGGTATGCGACAAGGTATTTTTTCTTTAAATCAATGAAAATTATTTTTGTCGATTTTGTGAAATACTTAAACACATCGTTATCACTAATATAATAATAATAGACGCTTCACCTAAAACATTATTACCTATATTATTGTAAGATTAGTGATGGCAGTTGAAAATCAACAAATTATCTTAAATATACATAAAGGATTATATATGTGGTGAATATAGCCTCCCTTTATCCCCATCCCTCTTTTTTCGCAGACCATTTAAATTAATAAAATATTTTAATTTACTGACTGTACATGATTTTTTTTTTTTTTGTTTTTATGTACACGAAACTTTTATAATATTATAACAAATATTATAAGTATGAGATATTTCACTTACATCGTACATACTGACGATATTCATTTTGAATAAACGAGACGGTTTTCATAAATTAAAAAATTATCATTAAGTTTAGCTTATTAATGTGTGTTATTTGAGTGGAAACAGTGATATACCAACGTGTCAATACGATTCGTAACTTAACCATTAATATCATGCACCCTGAAATTACCTTAATAATTATTGTTGTCTGTTCTTATCACGAATATTGTTAAGAATAAAATATTCGATAAATAAACGGTTTTCGTGGTGTACAATTTAAATAGTTTTGACCAGCTCCATTTGTCCTGTCATATTAATACGGCCAGTGGGCCGTATTAATATGCGTGTTGCGTCCAATACCGATTTGCGCAGAGAAAAATAGTCACCGTGAGATTTTAAGTGATCGATCAGACGTGAATTTATGCTTAAAAAACCGCTCGTCGACGCGCAGGGAAACCAATAACCGAAAATACATCAAAAAAAAAAAAAAAAAAACGTCGTCGCTGGGCTCGAAATCGCTCGTGCGTACAAAATGATGTCATATGACGTATTGGTATCACTGAATTCCGGGGGAGGGGGGAGGGGAAAACTGCGATCGGTGAAAAAACGCCTCGATGCGCGTATTAAACGCGTGTGACAGACGACTTTCTTCTATATGAATATTCAGAAAAAACGCGAAACAACGTGTCTCGAAGATAACGCGTACGACATATTTTATTATCCATCGCGTATTTTAAATGAAAAAAAAAAAATAAATTAAAATTGTTTGTAATATTATATAATATTATATCCCGTCTGTATTACATTTTACAAATTTCTTATGAGGAATTTCAACGTGTATTGTAAAATGAGACATTATTTCGAATTTTATTTTATTCTTCTGAAAATGAAAAAAATAAATAAATGTCATGTTTTTTTTTCGACGCATAGGTAATATTCATTTTAGATAATTATTACCCTAGGAAAATGTTTTTATTATTAAACTCATAAGAATATCTACAAGAGTTTTTTCTCGGAAAATATCTCGAACCACTAAGGGATGGAATAAAACTATTCTTCTCGCCGAACCGAGAAAGAAAAATCGTTAAAACGAAAATACACGGTTCCGTTAAGCGAAAATAAATTGTTCAAATTAAAAAAAAAAAAAAAATTCTCATGGAACTTCTGATTTGACGTTTTGATAATGCATCTGAAACTGAAAAATAACTCGATTTTTTTTTTTTTTCCAACGAAAACGCGCCATGGTACATTTCACAAATTATTAAAACATCGTTTATTTACATTTTTCCCGAAGTAAACTTTTAAAGTATTTGACAACATAATATGGAAAGAAATTAATTTAACAGTTTTTTTTTTCCCCGCCTTAGACGAGAATTATCTGTCTAGAATTTCGTTAAAGAAAACATTTTGAACAGTCAACTTTATAATTAAAAAAAATTGGTGCACTTAAGTATTTTTTATAATTTTTCTATTCCCCAGTTTTCTTCTTTTTTTTTTTTCTCGTTTTATTTCTAATTACATTAACTCGCGTTAACCATATTATTTATTATTCTCGGGAATTTCACGCACGACGTCACAGCAGTGAAAACCGTAGTAAAGTAATATATTTTGTATACGGCACGTAGCTAAGAGTTGGCCTGGGGTGGTTGGCCCACAGGCCACCCACCACAACTACGTATTTTTTGATGTACTTAGGTTAAATTAAACGTTCATTAAATCTCGTGTCGAACAAAAATCGTTGTGTTTGTGAGAGAGGATATTATATGAACTTCAAATAATTCTGATCTTATAATATGTTTTTAATTCACCATAATATTATTATAAAATAATAATTATTACAATTATTATCGGGAGGTACATTGTCATAGTGATATTTTGATATCTATTCATCTGTTCATCGTGTACTCTATTCCAGTGATGAATGGAAACAATTACTGGTGACGGGAGTGAGGGTGAAAATATTAAAATAATAATATTTAGATACGAAGTGAGTCTAGAAATATTACTACGAAGTTATAAAATGATTGAAATAAAATAAAAATATTTTGTTTTTTTTTTCAAATTTTAAACACGGGATATATTTAAGTCGCGTTGACATTTGCCACCCTAGTTTAATTTCGGTCAAAGTTTGGCCACCCTAGCTGTAAATTCCTGCAGGCTACGTGTTCCCGCGTGAACATTTGCATTAATCACGTATAGATATTTTAAGGATATTAAAAATAATAATTTATCTTTTATCCAGTGTAAACAAACAGATATAAACAAGGTTCGAGAAGGGTGTCACAATCCGCAAACATGCCCCTTCGGTACGCCACTCATATACTTGTGATTAGATTTAACATAAAATTCTGAAGTGTTTTGAATTTTTATTTTGGTTTTCCAATTAGCCCGATGAAAATTCCCGCGGGTGCCCCATGGCCGTATGATATGATGCAAAACACAACGGCATATAATAATTCGATTGTCTACTTCGCGCTCTCTATATTGTTTATTGCCGAAATTGAATTATTTAAACCACCCGGCACCCGTCTTTGGTTTACCGACGTGATTACACGTGTTCCGGAGTCAGCACCTTAAAATCGTGTACGCGCAACGCACACAGCAGCGACTCCTAGCCGTGACGATAATATATTATATACATACTCCGTGTAATGCTATTACAAAATGCTCTTTGGCGTCGGTTTTCCTTGAATTATCAGTCGTGACTTCCAACCGAATAAGGGTTTCGCCTTCCCGCCGCCGCCGCAGCCACAACCGAAATGTATTTTTGAGCGCGGGGGACGGGGGGGGGTCGGGTTTGTTCGACTGGGATTAAACGCCTGGACTCGTATTACGGACGGAGAGTATTAATTAGACAACCGCCGCCGCCGTGTCTCTCGGGTGTCTCCTGTGTTGCCGTTCTCGCGGTGTTATCCTAACAAGATTAACTTCTAAATCATTTCGCGCGATCCGCGAAGACGGACGACGTGCACGTGCGGCCGCTGACGGCGGCGGGTCAGTCGCGTGCGGCGGTTCGACGCGGACTCTATAGACGCGAAGGCAAAACGCATTGGTTTTTTTTTTTAAATTTTTTGTTTTTATAACGTCCATGTTCTCCTCGTTCGATACGTCGAAATTCCACTTCGACGGTTTTTTTTTTTTTTTATTTCGGCTTAACTCGCCGTCCAGTGTTAAGAAACAACAATAATATTTATTAAACAAGTAGTTTATTATCATCTATTTATCAATATTTACACCGCATTACAAAGAACAAATGTACATAATAATTTATCTACTTTCTTTAAGCTCACGTTCGTGGCGAAGACAGAGAGTCGAATGTATAAATTATTAATGTTATTAAATTTAACACTTAAAATTTTAAAATAACAGTCTTTCTGTTAGTATACAGTTTAGAAAAAAAAAGACAAAACTTTATTATTATTATTATTATTATTATTATTATTATATAGATACTAATCTAAAGTTTTATAGGTACGCATTATACGTTGTTAAATGTTAAATACATGATGAAAATAACCATTCGAGTATAAGTTTTTTAACATTTGAACTCTTTTACATTTTACAAACTTGTGTAACTAACTCTTATATTGTCAAATAGTGGGAGGTTTATGTGATATTTTGTGATTTGCACGAAGTGTGAAGAAAACTGAACTTTAATAAATTCGTTTTGTTTGATATTATTTCGTTTGCCGTGAAACGAAATATTAGCAGTGTAATTTTCGCGTCAAAAAAAAAAAATAAAAAAATGTATTTTCAAACAAATTTAAAATCATATCCAAAACTAACAGGAAGTGTCATAACGATGTTAAAAACAGCAGCAGTATGTTTGGGGTCGTCTACTTTAAAAACATTAAATGTACACGTACAAAACGATTTTATATATTTTAACATACAGAAAACATAAAAAAAATAAAAAATGGTTTTAAGTAAATGGAATATTTTGTATTTTGAATTTGAATTTTTTTTTTTTTTTTTTGTCGTCATACATTATGATTAAAATAATTAAATTTATTTATTTAACAACGAAATGTTTATTGAACTGATAATTAGAAAAGAAGGTTAAAACGACAACAGTTTTTAAAATAACATAATTTAATTTTAAATTATTTATTTATTTTTTTGGAATCGAGAATGAGGCGTGAAAAGAGGGAGAAAGAAACGTCTACTTCTACTATATTTTTCTATTATTTTAATTTACCAATAATATTGGAAGTTTAATAATATTTGTGAATAAAATACCAGTGAATTTTATTTCAACTTTTATACTGTTTAAATTCATTTTGTTGTAAAGTCAACAATTTATTTTATCCGATCAGAAGTAGAAAAAAGTGAATTAATAGTATTTTGCGATTCAGACGATAACTGTTGGAAATCGTTGTAAAAGACTATTCAAACTGAAAAAATTCATTTTCTTAATTTAAAAAAATGTCGTCGTTTCTCGTCGAAAACAATAATCAAAAAACTTTATTAAAAACCTGACTAGTTTGTGACTGAGCATATTTTACACACTTGTTCACGTCTTTTTTGGAGACAATATTGTAGAACAAACTAAAAATAATAATTGACAATAAATATGACGTGTTTTAAAAAATTCGTTTTTTAAAGAAATTTCGATCGTGCGTTTTTTTTTTTTTACAGTTTTTCGAAATTTCGATGTTATCAAAAAACATTTACACACCGGGTTCGGAAGGCGTGCGAGTAATTCGTGCGGAAAGACATTTTATAATTTGCACCGCGTTTATGTACACTAATATGTATTATATACGTATAGTGTTTGTAAACGTTTGCTATTTATATAAAAAATAATTAATTTATGCGTGTAATATTCGTTACGTGTAAATATCACTATCGTCGTCGTTGACCTTTTAGAGCTTAAAACTTATTTCTTTTTTTTTTTTATTGAAGCAGTTGCCTTTGTTTGCCACTCAATCACTTCGCCGCCTGATACGATAATATATATATATATATATATATATATGTGGTATTTCAAAAATTTCATTAAGTCGAAATTCCAAGGGAAATGCAATTTTTTCGACTTACTGAGGTTTCCGAGTTGCAAGGTTTTTGAAAAAAAAACCTACTTATGAAAATACTATATGAAAAACATGGCTTTTATAGTGACTTGAACATTTTAAAATGTTCCTTTCGTTATTCCAAAATTTAAGTATATTAAAAATATTTCATTATTATGGTGTTTATCATAAAATTCAAAACCTTTAGCGATTTTGTAAAATCCAATGGATTTGTTTAATTATTTTGGTTTTAATTTAAAAAAAAATTAATCTTAGTTCAAATAGTATTAATGTAATAATATTAATGTAGATATAATATTATATTCATTGAAATAATCAAATGAGTATTGTTATCGCTATCAGTGTTCAATTAGTATTCATGAGGATAAAAAAGAAAAGTACACGTCTATTAAAAATTGATTTTCTTCTCTCAGAATCTTATACGTATACCAACAAAACAAGCTAATAATAATGAAAACACATGACCACCACATACGTATATATCACCATTAATTACTATAATACGTTTCTAATTTTGGTTTATTCTTTTGTTGCAGGTACGTATCCACTTTATTCAAGCTCTGTCTGAATGGATCCGTGAAAACGTTATAAGGTCGTAGTTTATTTTAGCATTTTTATTCAAAAAAAGCCGGACATACTTCGCACGACGGGTGGGATTCTCTTGACGACGGGTGTATTTAATTTTAAAGAAACAATAAATCATTTCTTCAATAAAACGATTATGAACGAGGGAAAAAATGTCTAAATTTTTTTTCACATTTTCAAAATTTTCTTACGTCAAAATCTTTCTTATATTATTTTCTGTTTATGTTTAAATTTTCATAAAATTCGGATCAAAAAATAATGGGTTTCGAGTCGTTTTTGTCAAATTTTGGGTAGTTTTTTCCAAAAAAAAAAATAAATAATAATAATAATAAGGATATTGAGAAATTCAAAAAATGACCTCTTTAAAGTACAATCTAGAGGCAAGTCCAGTTTCAAAAAGTTATTGATCGAAACTTTTGGAACAAGTATTTCTATACGAAAAGTTGTACACTGAACAAAAAAAAAAAATAAATAAATAAATAAATAAACATTATTGTAAAAACACTAGCTTTTTCACTTCGTTCAGAATCTAAAAAAACACGATTTTTACCGACGCATTAACGATTAGTTTCTATACACGACGCGCGTTGGTCGGGTAACGATTTTAATCGAGGGAGGGGTAAGGTCAGATAAACGTCACGTGTTATTCCCGTGTTCCTAAATATGCGCGTCGATTTCGAGAGAAACGTTTGTGTATTTACTTTGCCGCGGTGCAAATCGCAGATATAAATAGGTAGCAGCAGCACAATTCGCCCTCCGTAACCCTCGTTCAACGTAAACATATGCTATGACGGGTGAAAATCACCAAACGGCGATAATTTTATTGTCATTTAGGCAAATAAAAATGTTGACAACAGTGTCCACTGGATAAATAATTTTACATAACTGACAGGTTTTAATCGATTACGGTCAGACACTCTTGAATGATGAACGATTGAATTCGGTAAATTTTCATTTCGTTTGCGAACAGTAAAAAATTCAAAAAAAGCCCGTCATATTTCATACCGTGGGTGTTCTTGGCCTCTCAGGTGGGATGCTCTTGGCGGGTGTATTCGATATTTTCAAAGAAACAATAAAGAGTTTCTTCGATAAAACGATTCTGAGTGGAGCTTCATTTTATTTTTAAAAAAATACTCTTACCTAGTAATATGTTTGTTATTATCACATAAAAAAATTAATTCATTTTTCGCCAAGTTTTATATTTCATTATTCACTGAGAAAAAAAAATCGACGAGAAACTTTTTTTTCACATTTTCAATATATTTTAATTTTCATAATGTTTGAATAATAAAAAGAAAATTTCTGAAGGCATTTTTATCAAATTGCGGGTAGTTTTCCAAAATTTTGGAAAAATTATTAAGAAGTTAAAAAAATGACCTTTTTGAGAAAACTTCTGATTCAAAAAGATGCTGATCGGTGTTTTTGTACGTGAATACATAAAAAGAAAATACAAACATCATTGTCAGGACACTATAGCTTCTTCGCTCCGGTCATTGTCTAAATAACGAAAAATCGGACACGAAAATGTAATTGACGCTTTGGTTTCAAATGTGTTTTGAAGGACACAGTGAAAGGACAGGTTTCCGTTTCCAGACGTTCGAGACCACATAAACTGAATAAACGCTATAAATGTTAATTTTGCCTACCAAGACCTATAGTGCCGCCCCGTATAACTTATTTGTTTTGCTTTGTCGTCCATTTATTATTAATAATAATAATAATAATATCAGTAGGCAGAAAAAAAAGAGCACTTTCTCACCTCTTTTGTCCAAATGACAAATAGGTAAGCGAAAGAGATTTTCTCTTTATATTGTATATTATAATATTGTTCTGTCTCGTTTCACGTGCAAGAATGGTGGTGGACCGGTATAGTAGATTTAGCAAACATTTATTATATTTCTGCACAAAACTGTCATTTTTTTTTTTTTAAAAAAATAAGTTTAGTTTAATTCGTGCTGGTGAATTTATTTCACTGTTACGTGATTTCTGTGTTACCATTAAGTGTGTGTGTGTGTGTGTGTGTGTGTGTGTAAATTCACTAGTAAAAATAATAATATAGTATTCCGTTACGATGTGCTTCCATAAATAATAATAATAATTTTATTGTTCTTGAACGTTAACCGCGCTGTAGATACGATATTATAATAAATATTATACGTTCGAGAAAAACAAGGAATTTTCATAGTTCGAAACGAAAATACTGAAAATTAAACGTGATCCGTGAATTCCGTGTGTGGTATTTTTTAATTCATTTAAAATATTAAATGTTGATGTATAGCCCACATTTCGTTCCAGTTTTCTGTCAGATGCACTGATATTATTAAGCCCGGTGTGTGTTCGTTGGAATTATTTCTCTCGTTTATATTATAAATATTAAATCCGTTTTATTTTTATTCCCAAGACAAAGTTGTTGGACAGAAGTTAAAAAAAAAAAAAAAAAAATGCGTGCGCACCACGTACATATAAATATCACGTGATTTACAATACCTCCCCCCCCCCGTTTAAAGTTAAATGTGTCAAATGAATAAAACATTGTAACGATTTATCATTTAGGCGAAACACATATTATTATTATGTTATGTAAAATGTTATTAATAATAATAAATGTACGTAGTAAACAAGTAAAGTTTAATAAAAAGTTTCCCTGAAAATTACGAAAAAAAACAAAAAAATCTGATTCTGTAACATAATTCTGTTTGAACAAACACTATAAAATACCACGTGTTTTGGCGTTTGTACGAAAAAAAAAAATCAAACAATTTCCCTGCTTCTCGTTAAATTCGTTTTAACAGAGTAGCACATTGTAAATAACTGTATTTTTGACGTCTGTTTAAAACTGTGTTTAAAACTTACAGACTAAAAACAACTGTTTTAAAGATGAGTTTTAAAAACAAAGTTTATAATATAATAAAAAGCTATCATTTTACATTTTTTTTTTTCATTGTTTTAATTTATTATATTAAACATGCGAGTAGTCTTCACCGTTAACTTTGATTAAACTATGGACATTAAATAAAAACTATCAAGCGTTTTATAATTATTTGTATATACTTACATAATATTATTTACCTATTGTTATTTTTACCTTATATTTTGTGTAATAAAATAGTGAAAACAGTTAACAGTAAAACTACGTATTGCACGAATAAATTGACATAAGCTATAATGACATTTCTTGTAAATTATTAGTTGATAAATTTCCATTTTAATATACTCGGTCTTTTATATACGTACTTTGGTAACTCCTAGCTCTTCTGGTGATTACTTTCGCTGAATAACAAAAAATATAATATTTTAATGTCAATTAAATCGCATAAAAACTGTGGAAAAGAGTTACCTCTGTTACGTCTTTGAAATCGAATCATTGAAAAATCTTGTCTTTAGCTTTGAATGGAAAATTTAAAAAGAAATGGTTGTTTAAAACGGTAAAAAACAAAAAACAAGCGTTTAAAACAAAAATAAAAAAAAAAAAACATGTTTTTGTATAAATATAAAAACCGTTTTCAAAGCAACCCCCATTTTCGATGATAATAAGTTAATCCGTCGTGTTTCCGGGGGTTTTTTAAAACTTGACGCGTTTCGAATCGGGGCGAACGCGTCCGACGGAAAGGAAACAAGAGTTTTGAACTCGTTTTGATGTCGAATTTTCGAAATAATACCTGTTTGTTTTACTACCGCGAGCGTCGTTGTAGTGATACAACCGTATCGTATTCCAGGTCGCTATCGATGTTGCCTCAACAGTAATTTGAGTTTATTCTGACATAGCGTTCGCTGCAATATACATACACATATTGTGCACACATATAAAACTGTTAGTGTCAACTGTATGCGCGACTCGTGTGTCTCTTCCGTCCTATATACGTTTCAAATTCTAGTTTTTCGTTCAAACTTTCGGTACGCCCCGAACGGTAATCCCACCACCACCACCACCACCCGTCTTCTCTAGTGCGTGTAACTTCCTTTTTCCAATTGGATTTCGCCGAAGAAGTGCATGTGTGCGCGTGTGCGTATCGATAGTTTAAACGTTCGGAGGGATCTCCGCGTCGAATAATTTATTTGTCGCGCGGCGAACGAAAATATTATCATCCAGATTTATATATGTATATAATATGTCCACGCGAATGTTATGGAAATCGTCCAGAAACGTCCTAATGTATATTATTCAAATTCACTCGCGGAGAACCTCGTTTGCTCGCGTGCTACAAAAGGTGATAATGGATTTCCCATTGTTCGAAAACTCTATGGTTTGTTGTGTTGTGAATTGTTTGACGCCGCCCGGTGTTGTGATATCACTCGATTTCGCGTTTGTTTTTTTCTTTTTTTTCCGCTTTTTTCTTTAATTTGTATTTCTCAACACGGCTTTATTTTTTTCTGTTTGGAAAACGTCTCTCGCGGAAATCAGTCTACCCGCGGGAGTCTCGACTAAACCTAGTCGTAACTATATCGGTTTTTTTTTTTTTTTTTTGTATCTACATCGACTCGTTTTGATTACACATATTGTTGTCAGGGTTCACGTTCAATCGACTCGCAGTATGTACGAACGTGGTGAATTTGATTTCATTTTATTTATTTTTTGCCAATTCTTGCTTAAATTTCACAGGATGTTCGTCGAATATTGTAATAGGAAAAATCTCATTGACCGTGAAACTCAGTAAATGACTCACCGATGGACGAACAGCAATCATTACACTAGGGACAAGAAGTTATAGGAGGTAAAATTTAAAATTGGAGAAATACTTAAAAAAAAAGGACGAAAATAAGCATAGAAAAAAAAAATAGTTAAAAAAATGTTGTTTTAAATCCATAAAATATGCACGAAAACTTTTTTTTATTTTTAATAATTTGAATGAAAATTTACATTCTGATAGATAATAATTCAATAAATACAAAAATAAATGTATTGTACTCACAAATAAAGTAAATTTGTTTCACGTTCAATTTCTATAACTTCTCATACTCATTACCGTCATATTTAAGCGTAAGCACGTGTACGGGTCTTTAAGTATTTCCAAAATGATTTTTTTTTTTTTTTCGTTTTCAATTTGAAACGAATAAACAACACGTGTTTTACAAATTAAAACTTTTTCCTGGCATTTTGAGATCACCAAAGGCACTGTTTGCAAACAAAAAATAACATCTGTAAAAACCAAAAATATGTTATTAATTTCTACAGTTAATTTAACCGATATTGTTTATTATTTAAAAAAAAGAAACCAGATTCGTTGTCCATTTTTAACAATTATTGACGAATATGAAGTAGGAATTAAGGTATTTTGGGAAATACGTCACATAATATATTAATATTATAATTATTATTATTCGCTGATGAACAATCAAATTTATTAAAAAAATAGGAAAGCAGTCACTGAACATAATATCAAATGAGCGGGCGTATATCGACTCCATCGAAAAGGACTTCTTACCTGTAAGAATTCTATCAGATATATGAAAATGTTTGACATTTGTTTTCTTTAATTCATTCTAGATAATCGTTTTTAATTAATCAAATAAAATATTAAAATGTGATAGTTATAAAAAGTTTATTGAAATAAAATATTTAAAATATGTATTGGATTAAGGATTAAGGAATTTTTATTTATTAATTTTATGACAATGATTAGACACCTCATTATTATCATGTATGCATCAGTTTGTATTTTTAAAGTTAAATTAATTTTTTGAACATTTCGATTGAATATGATCAGGTTACAAGCATAACCGTTTATCAACTTCTTAATTTATTAACAAATGTTCGGCGGAATCGATAATCTGAGCGACAACATATTTTTTTCACTCTAGATTTCGTGTCCTCTTCATCATTGGTGATTATCCATATCAATTTTTAGCGGTTCAAAAACTCGCAGTGCTCTACAAAATAAACATTATTCTTCTATATTATTATTTATTAGTCGAAAGTTTTTTTTTTTTTTGGTTTCTTAATAATTTCTATTAAAGCATTATTATTATTATTATTATTATTTTTTTATACATAATACGGACTCTTGTTTCATCAGATTATAGTCATCCTTTCTATATATATATTATATTATAATCCCGTTTCTTTAATACTGTACATCACGGGATTTCCTTTTGTGCGACGTTAGATAAAAACAATAATATCTCTTTCTCGACTCTCGTTTGACCACAAGCGCGAGTCTTCATTCCCCCCCTCGCCTCCCCCCCGCCGTATAAAATACTTATTTAAGGTTTAATTCCTTTTCATTAAACGTAAACATTTTTTTTTTTTTTTCACGATTTATATCTCAGTCGGAAAAAAAATAAATCTCTTTCCGCCGGGTTCAATCCTACTTTATATAACAATACATAAGAAAAAGCACAGTTTTCGGAGACTCTGTCGTCACAATGCAGCGGCGACGTGTTGATTGTGTGTGTGTGTTTTTTGTTTCAGTCGGAGATTTCCATCAATTAGAATAACTTTTGAACGGAATTTCCGAGAAACCGCATCGACGGATCGCAAAACGTATACGAAACAATAATAATAATATTGTCGAAGATATTGAGAAAAGTCAATATTTCGAATTTCACTCGGTTATTTCTCAGAAAACTAGGTTAAAATAACACTCCGTCGATTTTAACAATGTTACTATTAGTGTCGTTGTTGTTTTTTGTTTTTGTTTTGTTTTGTTTTGTTTTGTTTTTTTTTTACATAAAAGATAATCACGTAGGAATCCGCGATATTTAACCATTATTTATCTCGGTATCGAATAAAATATGATATGTCTGATTTTTCATGAATATAGATTTCAAAACGGGGAGTACTTCGCACCTTGGGTATTCATTTTTCTTTCGAGTTTCGAGTTTTTGAGGGTGTATTGAATTTTAAAAAATCGTGAAATAATTGTTTTTTTTTTCCCGTGAAATAATTTTTAACGAAGCTTTAGTTTATTTTACTTAAAAATAATGGAGTTTGTTATGATGACAAAAAAAAAAAAAAAAAATTTTATATATATATTTTTCTCTGCCAGTTTTACATTTTAAAATATTAACTGAGAAAAGTATAAAACAAAAATTGTTAAGGAAAAATTTCCAGAATTTCCTCGTGCCGAAATACTTTTCATATTATTGTTTGTATTTAAATTTTCATAAAGTTTGAATGAAAAATGTAGTTTCCGAATTTTTTTTGTCAAATTTAGGGAAGTTTTACCCAAAATTTTGAAAATATTATAAAAAATTTCGAAAATGACCTCTCAAAAATACTATTAACGGGAAAATTATGTTTCAACAGTTTGCTGGTAGAAATTTTTTTACAAGTATTTCTATACAAAAATATGTACACATAAAAAAAAGAATATAAATATTATGTAAAAACAGTGGCTCCAATATGAATCTAAAATTAAATCGAGATAAATTTTTAAAAAATGTGACGCACAGTAAATATTTAAATGGCATTTACAAATTTCGTTCGGAAAAAGTGTAATTTCGGGTTCTCTAATGGAAATCGTTTTTTTTTATAAAATATTAAAATTTTCATTGAGGACAAGTACCAGAGACCACAACAATACGTATTGCTAAATTTCCAAGAAATTTTTTTCATATTTTCCTTCTTCATAAAAAATTTTAAATCTAATACTTTTCTACGTATATCGATATGATAATTTTATTGTATTAGGTATTTTACATTCTGAGTGAAGCTAGTGTTTTTACAGAGATGTTTATTTTTTATTTTTATTTCGACCATCTACTTTTTGAATCACAATTTGTACAATATTATAAAAAAATATTTAAAAAAAAAAATCGTTTTTTTTTTTTTTTTTTATATATATATATATACTTTTCTAAGCAATAGTGAAATATTATTTCTTATCATAACAAACTTAATAATTTTTAAACAAAATGTTGTTGAATTCACTGAAGCTCCACACAGAATCGTCGTCTCGTTGAAAAAATGATTTATTGTTCCTTGAAAATTTCAATACACCCACAATGGTATCCAAATTGAAGAGCGAAGAATATCCAAGGGATGAAGTGT
This sequence comes from Stegophylla sp. TES_Ste_2020, assembly GCA_025469315.1. Taxonomy (NCBI): domain Eukaryota; kingdom Metazoa; phylum Arthropoda; class Insecta; order Hemiptera; family Aphididae; genus Stegophylla; species Stegophylla sp. TES_Ste_2020. The sequence goes on along the minus strand of JAIPRM010003263.1, from coordinate 3,549 downwards.
ACGTCCTTCATTATAAACTGACAACTCAATATGAACTTTATTTTTATAATTTCCGGGAAGATATGCATTCTCAAATTGGTTTTCTTTAGTTTCCACGGGAAAATGAAATATGTGTTCCATTACATAATTATTTGTCTTTATAGATATATATAAAAAAAAAAAGTGGCATTGTAAAAGAAATTACTCAATTATTCGGAGATACTTTTTTAATTTACGGATGGGCCTGTTTTCCAACTACTTTAAAAGTGTTTTTTTATTTTTTTTTAACGTAATTTATTGGCTAAAAAATATTAATACTCGAATTTAAGTTAGTACTTAATGTTCGACAAACTTTCGCATAACTTTGTGTTTGATGTATTTTATAAAGTGGAAAAAAAATATATCACTAATAATCTCTTTCTTTGGTTTTTGAAGAGTTTGTTTGTTCGACTACCGATTTAACTCGATTACGTTTGAAGTGATTTCAATAATTTCCGAGTGGATATTTAATATTTTAGCTAATGTATAAATAAAAATAGAAATAATAGCAGCAATAGCAAAATTTCGGACGAAATAATATAGTATTGCATATGAGAACCCTTCAATTTTGAAAATTTCGCTCTGCACACTTATTATTTGAATACATTGACATGATAGTCTCAATGTTTGCCACCCCCAACCGAAAAATAAAATCTTGTTTCAATTTATTAAATAAAATAAAACGTATTAGTATGTTTTTTTTAGTTTATTTAATGCGATATTGATATATTTTTTTTAGTTTTTATACTAGTTCTTTTCAATTTAAAACTTGGCGTATAGACTAATAATTCCGATAGTGGAGGATTTTTTTGACAACACACTTTGGAAATTGAAACTTTTGCACTCTTTGTGCTGTGAGACACACTATTAATCAGACCTACTGCTAAGAAAGGAGAAGTCAGAAAGATCCGAAACTCTCACACTGACAAGTTCCCAATTGAAATAATTTTCACATTTTCACAAGATAAAATTTGCATGTTTATGAATATTAATAAACAAAGATATCATTGTTCACAAAAAACGTACTTTTAATTCTAATTTTAGAATCATCAATCATTAAAGAATCAATTTTAAATTAATATATTATACTGATTAGTATTTAATACTTTGTAATCACACTTGTTGCACTTTTTTTCCACTCCAAAATGTTTAATGGGTACCTATATACAAAAAAAAAAAAAAGCTTGTAAATATGTCAGCTTCTATTTTTACATCCTTTTGTATTTTTTTGAATCTTGTATGTCTTGGAAAATAATGTATACAAACAAAATAATATGTATTTTACTAGTTAACATATAAGTTTCCAGCGCAATTATTTTTCAAGTATCTATAGATTAAATATAATACTGAAATAAAATTGAACAACAAAAAACGATTTTCCGTTGCATATTTTCTCGAATTTTCGATTATTTTCCACTATGCTCGAAAAAAACCGTTAGAATTTCGAAAAATTACCTTTTTAACATAAGTTTGGTTTTATTTTCAAAATTATCGTGCTCTCAGTCGAATGCAGGAGCTCTACCTGCTGCAATAATAATAATAATAATAAAAACGTCGGAAAAACGCGAAATGATATTTTGGGATTTAAAACCTTTTGCGAAATAATTTATTACAAATGACGAGAAAAAAAAAAAAAAAAAAAAATGAAAAAATGGAAAAAAAAATGAAAAATCTCTTGTTTACCTAACCGTTTGGCTCGTCCTCCGACTACGACTGAATAATTCAGCGATCATCTGATACGGAAAGGAGTATACACACGGACCCCCGACTGTGGTTGACGTTGACGATGGTCGTATTCGTGTGCGAATAAAAGTAAATATTTCGCGGATATTCGGATGAAATATATATTTATTTTATCCGTTCGCTGTGAATTTTACCGAATGGGTTTTTTTTTTTTATTTATTTATTTTTTTAAATTTAAAATTAATTACGTTTCCCCCCCCCGGTCGCGCGTCGCGGTGTGTGTGCGTGAAAAAATGCATCCGAAACTAAAACTGGAGCGGAAATTTTCATTAAACATATTATTTTACACTCTTGAGTTTAAAATCACTAAATGATGATGGTGGTGGTAGTATGATTAATAATCGCGTTCAAAGAGTGGACATGAATGCACTATTATTATTATTGCGTATGAGTGTATGTGTGTGTGTGTGTGTGTGTGTTAATTGTTTATAGGCATTGTGTTCAATGGCGCAACAAGCGACGAGGGGGGGTTGGAAGGGGGTTGTCAATCACTCCTCCTCGGTTATCGATTGCCCTTAAAGTGGCTTATTGTCGTTTCTCGTAAATACCTTCCAATCATATAATTATTTTGATATTGTTATTATTAGTGGAAAAACGATTTCCCAAAATCACATTAACAACGCGTTTTTATAAAACATGTGTATTTAATATTATTATGATGGTGAAAATCGGCGAGAAAAAAAGGACTTGGTAACGATTTTGTCCTTGTTTATCGAAATTCGAAAAAAAAAAACAAGTGTTAAATACAGCAGTTGTTTGTTACACAGGAACTAGGTGAGTGATGACATTACTAGGGCTGGGATTTCAACGCCCAAAAAAATGACAAAAAGTGCTTTATAGAAAAAATGCAAATATCTTAAAAAAAAAAATGCACTAAGAAATTTAAAAAATGCTCTAAAAATCTTAAAAAAAAAAAATTGTCGTAAAAAATGTATTTATTAGTAAGTTTAACTATATGATAATCATATGTTCAAACATATTTCATTTTATATATTTGATACAATAATGAAATATATACTCTTTTTATTTAATATTTATATGATTTACAATGATAATAGGTAAGTGCCAGACCGATATAATAGTATTTATCATGGAAAATGCTCTAAAAACAGAGAAAAATTCCCTAAAAATGCATTTGAAATTGAATTCGTCAAAAATTAGCAAAGTAAAAACTACATTAAAGCAATTAGCATCAGCTGAAACACATTTTCTGAAAATGACATTGCTTCGAAATTCAAAATCTCAGCTCTAGTAATCATACGCTTTACATTGGCGAGAATGTTAACTATTATTAGTAGTCGAAAGCAATGATAATCATAGTAAAGTTATACAATATCATATTCAGATCATAATGAAAAAAATTAAACCTATAACAGTGAAAAATACCTATGAACGAAAATATTGACAAAAAATATTTTTGCGAGCGTAATTTATTTCTTGTGTTTGTAAAAGACGAGGATGAGCGTCGAACACCTAAATGTAATGTCGTGAAACATTTGAAATTAATTATTGTAACCCCTCGTTATGAGGACGACTAGCAGTGTTGTTTCATCATAGACCCATGTTCACGGGACTAGATCGAAATTTCGAAACAAGTTTCGTCGATATTTCACGTTTGCTGTTACGAAAAATAACAGTAGTTTAATTTTAATCCTCCAGTGCAGTGATTCTCAACCGGGGTGACATGTCACCTTAGGGTGACATAAATCCAGTGTAAGGGTGACTCGCGATTCTGGAGAAAAAGAAAAAATGAGAGAATTTTTTGAAATATCAAAAAAAAAAAAAAAT
>JAIPRM010003262.1:0-26699 GCA_025469315.1 Stegophylla sp. TES_Ste_2020 | reverse complement strand
AAAACCAATGTATGTTTAAATATTTTATCTTATAAACAACCTATGTATGTAAATATTGATTAGTATACTGTGTCTTTTGGCAACCCATACGATGGGCAGTTTGCTTTAATAAAGTTGTGATATATATCGAATCCGAAATTATCGATTCTCCGAAGCGGCGGCGAGTTCAGTGCAATGCAATTGCTGTGTGTGTGTGTGTTTGGGTACGTCTTTTCGTTCGGCAGAGTTTTAAACGACAATAATATATCCCGTGGTGGCACACAGTGACGTGTAACACGGTTTGGCGGCTGTAACGTCTCTGGCCAATTGCGCGTAACAACCGGATAATAAATTCTTTGGGGGCGTAGGTTTACGACCACTGCCACCGCCGTCGTTGCGTATTCCTTTTGTTTCGTTCGCCCGCGCGATCACGTAAATCCACTTACTTCCATTGCCACCACTGTCGCGCCTTTGCGTTCACCTCACGACGAGTTGAATTTTCACCCCTCTCGCCCCAACCCATCCCAGACACGGCCGTCAATGATAGGTCGACAAGTAAACAAATAGCTGATATCCAAATAATTACCCGCCGATGTTTTTGATGAATTTTCAGCGTTAGTCCGTGTATAGGTGGTAGCAATGTTGAAAAAACCATAAATTTAGTTAAATCTTAACTTCGAAAATCGTTCATTTATAATAATAATAATAATAATGAGTAATAAAGACAAAATAATCGTATTTTGATGTACAACTGATGGGCTCCCATGAAAAAGCGAGTATTTCCATTTCATGATTAAATTATTCTCTATGATGACTTCTAGATGATGAATGTCCATAACTTATTATGCCGCCATTAACTGAATAGTTTTTTTTGCTTCTCCTGAAAAATCGAGATTTCCAAACGTAACTACTTCTCCGCGGGAGCTCTTCAATAATTATTCTTGTATTATATTTCGTATTTTGTTCTTGTATTATATTCGTGAATTGTCTGTCGGTTACTGGCACAACGTCGAATCAGTTGAAATCCAAACTAGTCTAATCCAACGGTCTGCCGGAGCAAAAACGATATTTTTGTTTTAGTCACGGGGAAAAATTCCGTTACCCATTGGATGACATTTGCTTGTTTTAGGCTATGCGTTATTTCGCTCTGTATTATTAATATTATATAGAAAAAAAAAAAAAATCTTGTTCCGTGTATCGCACCACTTCGAAGGCCGAGGCCTTAACGCGATTCCGTTTTTAACACGGCGCTCGGCTTAGGCAATTATATGACGCGCGTGCGCGAACGACCACGAGATCGCATGTCGTCGTGGCGTTTACCCCAACGTTATTGTTATAATACGTATTTGTATAATATACAAGTGAACGATATAACAATATATATATATATTGTTATAGAATTTATATATATATATATATATATGTATTTTTTGTTTTTCCATTTTTATTTTACCAGCCAAACAAAAATGTCTGTTTATAGCTTTGATAAAAAATACCCATTGTTTCTCAAAGAAAAGAGGTTAAAAGTTGTTGCTGGGAATGCGAACGAGTCTTTCAGAATTTTAATATGACCTTCCTTTCGGCACACAAGCGTTTAATACTTTAGTAACTAAATTTCATCTCGTTTTTTCTCCCGAAAAATACTCTCTTTCAACACTTGAATTCCATGAGGTCTTTTGAGCAAATATATTTTTGAGGGAGTACGAACCGGCGGCGGCGTACACGGGGATCGCCACACACAGCCCTGTTCAGACTCGCCTTATACACGGATATTTCCGCTTTTTTTTTTTATTTCGTTTTTCCCCCTTTATCGATTGAACGTAAATTAATATTATCGTATAAAACGCTCGAAAGATTCGGTGTGAAATATCGATTCGCAGTTTTCTTTTCTTTTTTTTTTTTTTTTTTTTTTTGTTTGGTTTCAACAACAACAACAATAATAATAATAATAATAATAATAATAATATGCCTACGGGATGACGAGTGCTAACGAGGACAATGGTGTGGGGGGAGGACAGTAATAATTATTATGGAAAACCAAATGTAAATAATTTCGACCTTTTTTTTTTACCGTTGCCACTGTGTGGCGGTACGAGTGTGTTTGGTTAAACTTTCGCAGACAGAAATAACTTGTTTGTACGTGCTCTTGCGCGCGCGCGCGCGTATATGTATGTTCTGTAGCTGGAGGAACAAACAGACTCTAAAGTAAACACGTGAGAGAATATTCTCCTCTGCCAACGCGCGTACGTGGAATAAAACCATCACGGCGTGGGCGGTGGTGGTGGATGTAGAAAAACGTTGTTGATAGTTTTTGTTCTTGGAACAAGAGTTTTTTTTTTTTTTTCTTCTACCATTTTTTTTTTTTTTTCAATTAAAACGTAATTTAGTCGTTGACCGGCAATCCGTAAATAAACGGTCGACAAATACACTCGAGCCTATCGTTCTCCAAATGCTTTTTCGACCGAACCGATTAAACCCGGTCGTTTCGTGTCTCACCGGTGAACCGTAATAGATACATTATATATTAATTATATATATATATACATAAATCATTGTGTATCCAAACAGTAAAAACAAAAACAAAACAAAAAAAAAAAAAACATTCGCAATAAAATAAGAATAAAAAAGTCACTCGTCGATTTATTTTTTTCGTTCACTACCATAACACACATAGACACATTCCCACACACACACACACACACACACACACACACATGTAATACAATTGACGAGTAACTTCGATTTTTTTCGGTAGCTGAAAAGACACACAAACACATATATATGTATAAAGACACACCTATATGTTTTATTGTTTCATCAGTTGGCAGACAAGAGGTCTCAACGGACAAATGGCACGTCTGGTTGGCTAAGATAACGTCAAAAAAAAAAAAACAAACATTACCTTTTTTTGTATTTCATATTTCTGTCAAAGTGTTATGAGATTATTATATTTTTCTCCGCAATGCTTCTCTTCCATGACATATTCACGTTATATTTACCTTGTATGGATATTGTTTTTTGTTTACAGAACACCATCACATTTTTGTGGGTGACCTGAGTCCTGAAATTGAGACGCAAACTCTGCGGGAAGCGTTCGCACCTTTTGGCGAAATATCGTGAGTATACCTTATTAATATGTTATAGTACATTTATTTAATTTATTTTTATTTAAATAAATTTATCTAAAACCAACGGAAATAAGCCGTGTTATTTAAACCGAAAATATTACATAATATTAATATACTATTTAAATAAGTGAAAATATTTTGACCTGTATAAATTAAGTACCTACTATTTGCATATAATTCAGTGAGTTCGATTAAAAGTGACCTAGTTACATTCTCTGCAGTTAAAATATTTACTTATCGTTTTTAAATATTATTCGAGAAATTATCTCTGACCTGATACGAATTTCTAAGAAATTAAGATTAAAAATATATATTGTATTCAAAAAAAAAAAAAAAAAAAAAATGTGTAGTGTAAAAATAATTTTATGAAATCTTGTTTTATACTTGATCTTCTGTTACATTTACAAAATATAACTATGTGTATTTGATCTAACAACTCATTAACATACTCATTAGTTCAATGTCTGTTTTGTTAAATATATTTTAGAGGAATTTGAGCAAAAAACAAAGATTAGAAATATTAAAAAAATTGTCAAAAATATGTATAGATCTACTTTACATTTTATTAGTATAGTCAAATCGGTAATAATTATGTTACTCACTCGTTACACTGTAAGCTACATATTTCTGTGTTTTGACCGAAGGGACTATTCAGAGATTTAAATCAGGTTTAGGATTTAAAATTGTAATCAATCAATTAACCGTTTAATTCTGGAATATTTTCAATACTATTAATGCGGTACGTTAGCTTTTTATTTTTAATATAAAAGAAAAAAAATATAAAGTAATATCATTATTCTTAAACAGATATTTTATTTATTTTTAACAGAACAAAATATTGGTTTATGCGATGACAATATTAATCGCGTTGTTTGAATAAATAAATCTTATTGATAAATATCATTAACTAGTTAATTCAGTTACATTTATACAATGTTTTTAGGCCGTATGTACCACCATGAAGTGTATGCGCGACTGAAGTAAATCGCTCAAGATTGTAGTATTTATTTTACACAATTCGAATATTATTATATATTCCCCCGAACATTTTAGAATTATTTGGGTGCCCCGCCGTCGTTCGCGAATGAGTAAACAATTGTTTATGATATTAACCCGATGTTTTTCAAACTTCGCTATACTGTACGAAATAATAAAATATCAAAAAATGCAGTTGAATATGAAAAAAAAAAAAAAAAAAGACAGGAAAATATTTCGTGAAACGAATAATTCCGGGTTAAACGGTCGCCATTGAAATGCAAAATATGACAACAAATCATAAGAGAAACGAAAAGGGGACCTGGGGATAACGATTCGTGGAAGTTAAATTGAATTTTTTATTTTTTTTTTCACTCTGTTCTTTCTGCTTTCCGTCGCCTTTGAAAACGGATTTTTAACGACCGTTTCACCTACGTTATTATACATTTGTTGTGTGCGAACTCGCCGATTTTCCTCTGTCATTTTTTTCCATGCGATATTTCAAAACGCTGTCGGTGTTGAGTTTTATACGCCATTCCGAGCACTAAATTTAGGCCATATTTGTCGGAATAACGGAACCAGCGCTACCGCATTATCCCCTTTTATCGGTTATGTTCGCCTCCGCCTCGTCTAATGAAATAACAATGAAGTGCGTGCGATTTAAAAATTTATAAATTTCAGCAACTTCGCTGCGGCGCATAACAACTTTCACGGATAAACACACTCGAACAGTGTAAACTTTGAGTTTTGTTTTTTTTTTATATTTTTTTTATTCTTTCATCGAGAATGAATTTTTCATGCTAGCGTTGTTTTCGAACAATATGTCTTCGATACGATAATACACTTATCGGAATGCTATTAAATGAATTCGTTTATTCGAAACGGTTACGGCGCGGCGGCTGCAATGCTCGCCAATCGTTTATATTAAAATTGAGTGTATTATTATTTTTCACTTTACGCAATAAAATTCGCGGATGACTCAAACGTTTCTGATTTCGTAGCACAGACGTGGATTTTCGAACAGTTTGAGCTACCTACAAAAAAAAAAAAGCCGGACATACTTCGCACGATGGGTGAACTTCGCACGACGGGTGGTATTCTCTTGACGGGCGTATTAAATTTTAAAGAAACGATAAATCATTTCTTCAGTAAAACGATTCTGAACGAAGGAAGTTAATAAAATAAGAAAAAAAAAATTTTCAAAAAATGTCCAAAATTTTTTTTCACATTTTCAAAATTTTTTTGCGCCAAAATCTTTTTTATACGATTTTCTATCTATAAATTTTCATAAAATTTGAATCAAAAAATTATGGTTTCCGAGTCGTTTTTGTCAAATTTTGGATAGTTTTTACCAAAAAAAAAAAAAAAAAAAAATTGTAGAATTGAGAAATTCAAAAAATTACCTTTTTCTAAAGTACCGTCTAGAGGAAAATCCGGTTTCAAAAAAGTTGGTGATCGAAACTTTTGGACAAGTATTTCCATACGAAAAGTTGTACTTCAAAATCTAAAATTATCCATGAACAATTTGTTAACATCACATGTTGGGCACCAATAATCGATTGGAATTTTTCGTTAAATTCATTTTTCATTTGACTTAAATCCGTTTTTACTTACTGAACGTGTAAATATCAAACGTATTGCACTACTCAACGAACTATGTGTTTGGATAATAAAAGTTTTAATAAAACACTTATACGTTTTGAAATAAATGCAGTACACCTATACTGTGCGTTAGCTATGGTAGAAATTCGTTCTGATAAATACCATATTGTAGTCAATGCGGGAGATTTTTTTTGTTTTTTTGTAATTTTGAACTATGAACAGGCAAGCGATGCTTGGATATTATTCAGGAACGTATTTAAGGGAGGGCTTATCCCCTCCAAAGAGTAGTTTTAGCCCCCCCCCTCTAAATCGCAATCATTAAGTGCTATTCTAATAGATGAATAGCATCATTAATTACGAATTATATAGTCAGATTTCATTTTCTCCTTCCCCCTGAACAACAATCCTAAATACGCCTCTGATACTATTATCTCTAATCGGAAATGATGACAATTCTCAGGCAATCATAATTTCCTTATTAATCAACATTTTCAATAACATATTATTATACAATATTATTTATTATACACGAAAACAGAATTGGGGATGGACATTCTCCCCACACCACTGCACTGGCACTGGCCGTCCAACGAGTCACGTGGCGTCGGCTTCAGAAAATTGGTCATATCGTTGTCGTCACAGGACTCGTATTACGCATTTTTTTTTTACATATTTTTATTGTTTCGCTTTATATGCAGATATTAATATTAATTTGCATGTCTAGAGGACGTTCCGGCGCCAAATTCGAATCAGATATGATATTTAAAACGTTTTTTTTTTCTTCTCGCTCCTCGACCGTTGTCCCCAGTGTCGCGCACAACAAGTGATCGATTTTCGTGAAACAAATACGCACATTTACTTACGACACGTGACACGTGCAAGCGAAAAACCGTGTTTGTCAATTGCGTCGATTTTTCAAGACTACCTGAAATATGTTTTGCGCCAGAGAATTTTGGATCACTTAAAAAAGTACACTTTTATAATATTGTATAGTGTTATTATCACTGGTATATAGTTTAGAATTGAAATTATTTGCGATTTCAGTCCCTTTTTTTGGTGAGCTTTTTGAATGAAAACTTACATAATATTCTGATAAAGAATTAGCTTAGTCATCACGTTCACTTAAAATCAAAATTATTCCGCGATTAAGAAAAAACCAACTTCACAATATTATAATTTATAATAATAATAATGTGTAATATGCACACACGCGGACGAGAAACGACAACGTTACAACGCGACGTCCGTCCATACAACTGAACACAACATTAAATTACTTATTAATTTGATAAAAAAAAAAAAAAAGTCCTTTTATGTTATTAAACAATTTTTCCAATCTTGATTTAATAGCGTAGGTATAATTGGTTTTTAATAACGATTTGGACTGTCTTGTCCAGTTGGGACATTAGATACTTATTACTTTTTTTTTTTTTTTTTGATAAAACCTGAGATCCCTTAATTATCTGAGCATAAATAACGAACTACTTTGATAACAATGTTATTAACATTATATTTTGTTAATTTAATCCGGTGTAGTTTATGTACAACAAATTAATATATGATTAAAATTCTACCGGTCGGCGCAATTCATTCAGTTTCCATTTATATTATGATTAAAATTCTACCGGCGCAAAAGATGTATAACCTTTTTTTGTCCCTTAAAATAATATTAAAAATAATCTTTTAATTAAAATATTATTTATAATTCGGAATTGACGAAAAATAAATACAAAAGCTGACAAAATATTAAAAATAAAATGATAAAATTAATGTTATTGCTCATAGTAGTAGTAGTAGTAGTAGTAGTGATAATACCAGTAAAAAACTAACAAAATCGATTGCAGTATTATATAAAAAAATAACATTTATACATTTTAAATTTTAGATTCTGAACGAAGTCAGTGTTTTTACAATGATGTTTATTTTTTTTTTTCGTGTACAACTTTTCGTATAGAAATACTTGTTCAAAAGTTTCGATATCAGTAACTTCTGGAAACCGAATTCGCCTCTAGATGGTACTTAAAAAAGGTCATTTTTTGAATTTCTCAATTCTTCAATGTTTTTTTTTTTTTTTTTGGAAAAAAATACCAAAAATTTGACAAAAACGACTCGAAAACCATCATTTTTTTTGATTCGAACTATATGAAAATTTAAACGTAGATGGAAAATAATATGAGAAAGATTTTGGCACGAGAAAATGTTGTAAATGTGAAAAAAAATTTTTGGACATTTTTCTAACATTTTTTTTTTCTCATTTATTTTTTGTATTATTAACTTCCCTCGTTCAGAATCGTTTTATCGAAGAAATGATTTATCGTTTCTTTAAAATTCAATACGCCCGTCAAGAGAATCCCACCCGTCGTGCGAAGTATGCGCTTTTTTTTTTTTCTGATAGGTTACATTTAATATGTTGATAAAATTGGACGATTCCTATTGAATTTTAATACTTAATATCAATTATAATCGTATTATTTACGAAATTTTGTGAAAAATGCAACAGTTAATCGTCGGATTTTCCGTACCCGAAGAAATGATGAGAAAAAAAGACATTAAAATTATAATTTGAAAAATTGAAGGATGTCCATTATTTTTTATTTTTTCAGAACAATGCACGCTTAATGATAAATATTACGAGCAGTTAATTTATAGTTACAATAATTTATTACTACAACATTTTTTTTTTAAATATTTTTTTACATTTCGTGGGAAATATTCACACATGCAATCGAATGGATTGTTGTTCTTCGGTTAAACCAATTTTGAAAACAAAACACAATTTAATTTCAACACTATAATAATGTTTAGTGTATTGACTCCATATATATACATATATATATATACGCCAATGACGTTTCAACTATAAAAATTGAGAAAAGATATAAAATTCTAGAAATATTCACTGGGTAGTAGCAAAGTTTATGAAGAAGGGGGCTGGGGTAGGGGTTAATTTTAATGAAAAAGTATGCAAAAAAAAATGTTCCGTGTCGAATACCGTCCAAGTGTATAATTAAATCAAATATTAAAACTGTATTTATTATGTATTTGATATATCATATACAGTCAGTAATAATTAATTTATTACATTTAACACCTTGAAAGCAATTTTTGTATTTTATGTTAATATCATAGCCGTATTATATTATATTATATTAAATCCCCCAAAACCTGTCATAGCCCCCCCCCCAAGAGTTTTTTAAAAATTGCTTAAGATTAATGTACTTTACGGGGGCTAAATCAATAAATAAATATTTTTTCCTAAGTACGCTAATGGTTAATATTTTAAATATACTTACGAAATCGACTCCGAGTATAAAAATATTAGAGAGATATTACAAAATCGAAATTTCCGTTTTTGCTATTTGCAAAGGGCGCGACCGTTATCAAGACGTTCTAGATCTTTTACGAAATTTTTAATCTAAAGCAATAAAAAAAAAAAAAAAACAATTTTCCGTTTCGGTGCGCATTCATTTTTCATTTCGAAAAGCTTGTGTCCGTTTATAATATTTACTATTAATAATTGACGTAATTTATTATATTTTTTTAATATCCACATAATATCAACAAAAAAAAATCGAGTTTCCAGAGGGAAGGGGATGATTACCCTCGGCGCACATTCCGCTCCCTTTCAAAACCATCATTGTCTAAAAGAAACTGAAAAACGTATGACAAGTTTAGAAATTTTATTTTAATCTGAGAATTCATTCAAAATAAGTGGAAAGCAAATAAGACACGTCGTTATTCATTTTATTAATTTATTACACGTTAAATTGCGCGTTTATCGAGTGCCTGCTATAATAATTCCGACCCAAACAAATTTACTAATTGAATAATTTTGAAGTATGTCCTTGTAATTTAGACGATAAAAATGTATTTCAAACTAATCTCTTTAAATTTAACCGATGATTACGGTATTGTGTTTAATTTTTTTTTTTTTTTTTTTTAACTCTGTTGCACCAAAGTCATAAAATATAATAATAAACTCCAAACACTCATTTAGGTAATAGTTTTTATGACACGTAATATTAACACAATATTCTTATTTATGTAGATCATAAAATCAGTAATAAGATAACCTCATTTCAGTGATAAGTTTTACTATTCTCATTCATTTGATATCATCATCATCATCATTACACTATCATTTTAAATTATTCTAAAACACTTAAAATATTTCATTCTCAGATCGCAATTTAAAACATAAAACCGTTTTAATGCTGTTGCATGATTATAATACATCCATTATATATGTCACAATACATTTTATTAAAAGTAGTTTTTCCTTGTTTTTAGGAAAAACTGTTTTGAATTTGATTTCTGTTTTGAATTTTTCCTCACCAAAGCAATATCGAATGTACGCCACTGGTTGCTGGATTATAGGTTCGAGAATTCTTTCTGTTGGTCCTGATTATATAACGGGACATACTTCACACCACGGATATCCTTCGCCTCTCGGGTCAGATACTCTTAGAGGGTGTGTAGAATTAAAAAAAAAAAAACGATTAATCATTTCTTCAATAAGACGATTCTGAACGAAGGAAGTTAATAATCGTCGTCATTTTCAACATACCCACCATGAGTATCTGACCCCCGAAGACTGATAAATATCCGTGGTGCGAAAAGTATGTCCCGGTTTCTTGTCTATACTTTGTATAATCTATAATTTACTTTACTTTTCTTTATCTAATAAAATATAAAGTTGCCGATCGAGACTTTTGGACAATTAAATCCGTACGAAAAAGTGTATACAGAAAAAAAATAAAAATAAACAACATTTTAAAAACATTAGCTTCTTCGTTTCATTCAGAATCTAAAACGACATAAATGAAATTTAAATAAACTCCCCCCCCCATTTATCCTTTCATTACGGAATTGAAATTATCACTTGTTACCAGTAAAACTATCTTTAGGCGAATTTGAATCAAATCGCGTTAGAAGAAATAGAAAACTCGTCAATATATTATGTCATTACATTTTCCAAATTATTTTTCATTGAAAAGTATTATAATGTGATAATTATGATTCAATGATACTATGTATAAAGTCTATTAAAAAATATCGATTAGTCTGTTGAGTACTCAGATTTTTGCAGTATTTAGACTAAATTTTCTACACCCCCCCCCTGGATTCGGCCTGAAATTACTTCCCATTTTTGTTATTAAATTAAATTGGTTAAATTAAAAAGTTATTCATCAACTTTACTAATAATATATCTGATAACGAAGCTATTCGAAAACGAAAAAAATCAATTATTATTTGTCAGTTGATGACTGTGACTTAAAAAAAAAAAAAAAAAAATCTCACTATAAACATAATCACGGTGATTAATTATTTAACGATTATTATAAAAAAAAAATAAAAATTATGCTATTTTAAAATAACATCAATAAACAACTTTTTTTCGATGGATCATTTTTTTGAGTATAAATTGTTATTGTTAGGTTTCAGTACACTCTATGGCTGACGTTATATTCACCACTGGCCATACATCCATATCCGATACGATTCAGTCATATGTTTTCGATTTATAATTTTTACAATTGTACTTATTTTTAGAACGCACTCTGTATTCGTGCGAAACGTTAATCACATTAATATACTTACTTTAAAATATGAGTGATTTGAACGGGTTTACATTAAAAGTGTGAAAAAAATGGGGATACTTAATTTTAAGAAAACGTGCAATCATTGACGACAAACACGAATTTTATGAATATTTTCAAATTCCTCGGCATTCCTTTTATCTATTCTACTCAAAAATAATAGAAAATAACGTGAAAACTGAAGCGACTCATAGGAGAAAACCTATTTCCCCTAGAGACCAACAAGTTTATGGTACTTAAGTGGAGCATAGAAAATATAGTATATGAAAACAAATATTTTTTTTGTTGGTCGGGCGTTACCGAAAAATATAACATATAAACGCACTAATGTGTTCTAAAATTAAAATTGATATAATTAATAAATTTCTTGACACAAATAAAATTAACGAATTATCAAGGCAACATTACTCAGAAATAAAAGTAAAGTAGGTTATTATTGGATATGAGAATTTGAATTTAAAAACGTTTTTATTTGGGAGATTTTCAGGGGAAAAAACTGGGTTTAAATGGAAAAATAAATTAAATGAAAATGAAAATGCGTTTGGACAAGTATTGCAAAATATTAGAGTGGATTGCAAGCTAGAAAATTATGTTGTAATTATATTTGTGTACTATGGAATTTTATTGAAAACTTGTGCACGTGTTAACGAGAATATAGAAAAAATGTAAACCATTCGACTCCTATAAATTTGACAGTTATTACACATTGCAAATTGGAAATGCAAAACAAGAAGCAATAATTAATGTTAAGGAAATATATATATATATATATAATAATATAATATATAGTTTTTGTTTCATGACATAATAATATCGGTCAGCTTAAATACGATATTTTTATTTTGGATTTTAAGCGGAATGGAGAAGCTAGTGTTTTTACAATGATTTTTTTTTTTCTGTAAACACTTTTTCGTATGGAAATATTTGTCCAAAAGTTTCAACCAACATTTATTTGAATCATAATTTGCCTAGTTTGTGTACTTTTAAGAAGTCATTTTTCTAAATTCTCAATAGTTTTTTCAAAATTAGGAAAAAATTTGAAAAAATGACTAGGAAATTATCTTCTTTTAATCTAAACTTTATGAAAATTTAAACATACATAGACAATAAATTCTGAAATGTTTTAGAGCAAGAACATTTTTGAAAAATTTTTTTCTATACTTTTTTTTCTATTTTCAGTTAATAGTGAGATATAAAACTACCCGAGTGTGAAATATTTTTTTGTTATATTAATAAACTTTATCATTTTTAAATAAAATTCACTTTTATGAACTGAATCTCCACTCAGAATCGGTGTATCGAAGAAATGATTTATCTTTTTTTTTAAATTTAACACACGCCCACCAAATCTGACCGGAGGATTGAAGAATATGTGTATACCCCCCATGATGCGAAGAAGTATGTCTGGTTTTTTATCAAACGCAATTATTATATTTTGTAAGACTGTGATTAAGAATATAATTACTAGGAAACGGATTTATATATGTAAATATATAGATTAATAGCTATTTTAAATCTAATTAGAGATGTCTCATTAAAAGAATACTAATATTGTATACTTACCACGTGTATTGCCATACGATATTTTAACGTTTCTCCTTGTTAAGTGTATTATATATTTGTAACTTTATAGCGCGTGTTTTTATTTCATCTTATAATTTTCACGTTTACTCATATTTTAAAGTAACATAAATCTGTCAAATTACTTATACGAATTTCTATTTTTATATTTATTTATAACGATACATTTACGATCGGTTGTTATGTCTTCTAATCGTCCATGGTAACTAAAATATTTTTATTTTTACAACAATGTTTATTTAATTATTACTATTTTTATTTATTATTTTTTTTTTGTAAACTCTTTTTCCTATAGAAATACTTGTCTAAAAAGGTTTTTTTATCTTTATCTTGACGTGAGTTAATATTTTGGAAATTGAGTGAATATTATTTGTGAAAATAAAGAATGTAATTAGTAAAAAAAAGCCAAGGGGAAGATGATGAAATGCCTTTCTTCAATTCGATAATTATATCTATTGAAATCAAAAATGTTTTCGATTATATTACATTTTAAACGCATATTTTGTAGCATATTATTACAAAAATTATAATATACATATTTTTAGAAGCTCATTGAAACGTAATATAAATCTGTTCCTTAATAATATTCTAAAAGAGAATAAAATATAATCAGCTGTTACAATATATATATATATATATATAAAACTAGTGCATTCAAATAACACAGTTGTCCTCTTTAATTTAAAATATATCAAACTATTATATAAAATTAATATATTTTAATAACCAATCTAATTGCTCGTGAATGTCATATGTCGAGATCGAGCTCATTCCGTGTTTTAAATAAAAAAAAAAAAAAATAATAATAATTAAATTCAAACGTAAATAATTGTTCTGAATAACCGAACTGACCTGAACGATAACGAGGCGGAAAGACGTCACAGCGGGACTCGGCGGGAGTACTACACGCTACAAGTCACGCGTGTCTCAGGACAACTTATCTGTGTCGTATCTAATCGTTTCCTGTGCTCCTTTTTTATTATTATATACTGTATTTTCCAGAGACATACCGTCAGACAGCTGTATATTATGACAGCTTTTTAAAACGTCTGTCGACGACTTAACGATCCCGATGAGACGAAAGAAGGACATTTTGGACATTAAAAAAAAAAAAAAAAAAAAAAAAAACAAAATCTAAATAATATTAACATCACACAATTCGGGCATATTATTATAATTAAAATTTAAGTCGAAACATGTAAATTAAAAAAAAAAAAAAAAAAAAATTGGATAAATGAGAAATAAAATAATTATAATACAACTATATTGATGATTTTATTACAAATAAAACAAACATAAAACGAAAAAAAAATTAAAGTTTACTCAATATATAATTTTAAACTATTTTGATAATTCTCCCGTCTACATAGATACATTTTTTAAATTTGTGGAGAAGACTTTTTAATCCGCTTCGAGTTGGCTGAAAAGTACATTTCGCCCAACTCGTACTTTTCGAAGATAACTGACAATGGTCACAAATTTGGATGCTGAATTACCTATAAGGTGTATTGGCGTAGTTATTCCTGTCATCGTCATTCGATACTCACTGATTTAAGTTCCAGAACAGTGAATTTAAGGGAGAGATCTTCCCTCAAGGACAAAATTCTTTGGTAGAGGAAACTGCAGAAATTTCGATTAAAATAATAGATTAACAATAAGATAAATTCCATTACTTGTTAGTTAATTATTAATATAGAATTTTCGGTGATGACATTTATAAAACGAAAAAACGGAACAAATCATTTTGATTGAACTCGAGAGAAAAATACCTTTAAAATTGTTGGTAATTTTTACGTTTTAACATGACTTAAAATAACAATTGGAATTATTGTTTTTAATAATTGACTTATAATTTTAATAGAACTCTTGTTTTCATTCCTTATTTTGTCGGAGTTTTGAAGAAGTTTGTTAGAAATATACTGCGTCTTATATGGGAACTATAATTACGTTTCACAATTTTCAATCGAACAAATATTCAAAAATAAAGGAAAAAGGAATATTTTGGAAATTATTTTAATCGCTTTGATGGGACGTTTCATTAGGAGGCAGCAGGTTTTCTACTGTTTATAAAAAAAAATGTTATGAAAAATAATCTCTCTATTGTTGCATTATAATTCCTGAAATGATGTACAAACCAACAAATCATATTAGTACCTGTTTGTGAACGATATATTATGTAATAATTACACGTTAATTACAATATTTACAATCGAGTGATATTGAAAATTATATTGTCGTTTCTTATTGGCTTGAAATGTCTCCTTAAAACCATAATTTATCGTTTGTGATTATTACCTGTGGTAAAATGTTGTGTTCAACTCGTATCCAAGTATTGCACAGTCGTTCCGGGTAAAATATTTATTTTAATTCACCTGAAACAAAAGACTCGTATGGTCATTATTACAAACTAACAAACGTTTAACGATAAAATTAAATATTTATTTGACTTTTAACAGATCAATAATAATTGTTGTTTGTTAAAAATTATTTCCATGACTTTGATGCGAAACGAACAATATGCTGGAATATTATAACATTTTGGAGTAAATGAAAAATTAATAGTACGTTTTGATTTTGACTTATAATTGCCATAATGCATTATTTCCTATGGAATTAAAGATCAACCTCTCGGTAAAAAAAAAATATATTTATATTCCCACTCAGTAATCAATCAAATCTAATTTGATGTTATTTTTCTGCAATTTATATTATAAATAATTTATTTTTACACTTACAAATATATCCAGATTTTACATTTCATTAATTATTAAGAAAATCTGAACATACTTCACTCCTTCGGTAATCCTCGTCTTTCGTGTAGGATACTCTAACGATATGAAAAATCGTTTTTTTTTTTTTTTTTTACAATAAAACTATATTCTCAGCGGAACTTCTGTATAATAACATGATTTATAGTACTTTTAAAAAAAATAAATAAAAGTTAAAAGTTTTATGAAGTTTTTATATCGAAAAATAAATCATTATTTGATGTGAAAAAACAGTTTCAAACTGTTTTCAGTTGTAATGCATTTTATAGCCGCTTATTTTTTTTTTTGATCAATTAGTTTTCAAAGCATGAACTTTTATTTTAATACACCATATTATTATCTGGTAAATTACACCTACACAAGTTGTAATTATTTTTTTTTGCATATTACTTACATTTTTAATTATTTTTTCATCAAAACATTTTTCATAAAGTATAACTTTTTATTTTATAAATTGCGTCTCTATAGTACTTCAGGTTGTTTTTCAAAATACTATATATATTTTCCAAAAACAAGGAAAAACTGATAAAAAATTTTGTAAAAACGGGTAAATTCGCCGTAAACGAGATTTTCATGAAATAAATTTTAGTAATTTAACCGTAAACCAAAAAACTAGAAGGACTAGTAGACTAGTAGATTTAAAAATGATAAAAAAAAAGTTTTAAAAATATATAATATTAAATTTATAATTTTTTTTTTTTTAACAAAACAATCGCAGAATAAATGAATACCACAAGTTGTTCGTGATACATTATTCAATTTTTTTTTTTAAATAATAGAAGCTAAAATAATAAAATAATATAATAAATAATAATAATAAAATAATAATTTTTGTATACAAACCCTTTTTTTTTTTTTTTTGCATATTTTAGTATTTTTAGTGCATATTTAAGCGCTTATAACAACCTTTTGTAGAGCTATAAGTTATGAGCCCTGATTATTACAATGAAAATTTTTTGGAAAAAAATAAAAATACCGTACAACGTGATTGCAATTTTATTTTCTCCAAACCTCCCAAACGTTTTGGAGAAAATTTCGAATCGCCCTCCCCTCAAAAAAATAAACGTATTGAGCCCCGTGTGCGCAACGAAGGAAACGACGACGGGCTAGCCCTGCGCCCGCCTGCCCCCCACAAGGACCTCGAGCGCAGCCGTTCCAGCCATAGACGTCCCGTATTTTAACTAGAGGTCCCGTTGTCCCGACAAATCTCTTCGGGACACCAAAATGTCCCGTTTTTCAAAAAAAATCACCAATACATCCCTTTGACTCTCGGGATATCAATGAATATTATAAATAGACCTGCGTGATCAGGAAATTCAACAATCAATTAATTTTGTAAAGTTAAAATATATATATACTCGTATTTTTATAAAATTAATGTGATATTTGTTTTATAATTTCATTCCTATTGGCTAATGGCTATTGCCTAAAGAATATGAAGTCATTTTTTTTTTTTAATTATTTTATCAAGTTTAAAAACGTTATGTTTATACATTATTATTTAGTGTGTACGTTCTTCATAATATTACGTTGAAATATTATTCAAAAATAATTATAAAACTCAAATACGTATAATAGAAAATTGACTAAAAACATTTTCGTTTAATAAAAAGAATCAATTGTTGGATTGAGGGGGGGGAGGGAGGGATAAAATTCATTTTGTCCCGTAATTTTAATTTTGAAATCTGGCAACCCTATGACCAGCAGACATTGCTGCGGCCAGTCGCGGCGGTGCATCGTTTACGGTTTGGTGGCGGGGGGGGGTGGGGTGGGGTGGGGTGGGTAGCGGTTGCGGCGGCGGCGGCGGCGGAGAGTAACTGCATAGCGGTCGACGGGGCCCGACGTCTGCGGGCGGCGGCGACGATCGTATAATATGTATTCAAACACATGGCCCCGGCGGCGGCGTCCTCGTTCTCCGCCACCGACGACGACGACGACGCGACCGCGACAGTCGCCGCAACACCGCCGTCGAAGAACGCGCGCGCGTCTCTCGTCCGTCGCCGCAGCCGTCAGTAGTCGCTCGCAGTGCGTCGCCGCCGCCGTTTCCCGATCGCGGTCGTTCGCGAAATAAAATAATAATTATTATTTATTTGTAATTTTTCAATTCTCGATTCCGGTGCGTTGAACAGAATAATAAACGAAAAAAAAAATTCCGATAAATTACACCTCGAGTGCGTGCGTCTTTTTTTCTTATTCTTTTTCTCTCTAAAACATATTTCCGAGCACCGTTTTCGCGTTCGTTTTTCCGCGTGACGGGGTTCCGGGGTTTTTTTTTTTTTTTGATTTTTCTTTTTTTTTTCCCCCGCGTTTAAAACGAAAAATGTGCCGGAAATAAAATCACCATAACGCCGTCGTCGGTAAGTCCAACACGATCAATGTATTATTATAGTGTTACGATTTTTATGATATTTTGTTTTGTTTTTCGTGTTTCGCGCGATGCCCGGCGGCGCGAGAAGCTAACCTAGGGTGACCATGCGTCCTGTTTTATACAGGATTGTCTTTTATTTCGGCTCTGTGTCCTGTTGTCCTGACAAACTCCTCCCAGGACGCTTTTTGTCCCGTAATTTCTAGTCTGTCCCGTATTAATCCCGTTTTTCACTTGCCGTTGATTTAAAATTTTTCAAATGAAATTATTGAATAAACTAAAATAAGAATCTAGAAATCTTTTGGATACCATTAATTATAATCGTAAAATTAATTAACAAGTTTTTTTTAGAAAGTAATAATATATAAATGCACGAATAAAGGGTTTAAAGATATTTTAAAAAGTATCAATTTAGTTTCATTATGTTATTTTATGTTTTTCAAAATAATGTTTTTATATGTTCAAATTTAATCTATAATAAGTAGTTTAAAAATTACACTTTTGTCATGATTCAAAAATATAATTATATATATACATATATGTGTGTAATAAATACTTATTTATTTAAAAACATTATGAAAAATATTTTTGTCCTGTATTTTATTTTCTTAAATATGGTCACCCTAAGCTAACCCTGAAACATATTATTGTTGGAACGGCGAAAAACAGTCGTTGATTTTTTTTCGTTTTGTTCACCCTATTCGATCGATGCGATTTTCACTACCACCTTTTCTCCTTTGTACACTGGAAAAATTCAAATTTTCGGTTCTTTTAAGGGGATTTCATTGAGCGCGAAAAATTTCGGATACGAAAATTATTATTATTTACGGAGATCCTACGTCGGGAGTGCTCGCTACTTCCCACCAACCCACGTCACGCCACAGGAGGTGTTGTCCCCGTGTAAATTGTCTGGAAATAATCGTCGGTCGTTTCAAAACCCGGAACAGACCGGATGTCTCGATTATCGATTATTACTATATTAGTATTGATAAGTATACAATATATGTTATATGGACGACCTTCCGCTACTCTAAACGAACACAGTAGTAGTCATTGCATTTTGTTGAAATTTTTCCTTTTCGATTTTTCAACACGTTTTTTGTTTTCCCGCGAACAGTGATCACGTACAATAATATTATATCATCGTGTTTTTTTTCCCCCGTATAATTATTATTATTTCCAACACCATTATTTACGTTTTAATTATACGTCGCGCGCGAGTATTGTTCAGTCATCTTTGTTTGTGTTAAAAATTGAAAATTAACTTTTGAGTTGACTTTATTTCGACTGCGGGTGCAGTGATGCGTGATCGCTAGTTTTCACTTATGTGTTCCAATCGCTCGTTTTTAGAACGCGTATGTATATTATATAAATATTTAAATATTGTTTCGGACGTTTTGAAATGTAACTTTCATTGTAAAACATTTTTCTTTTTGGAAAGCAACAAATGATTTTCAATAGGTCTCTTTTTTAACGCACCGTCACTCTTACAAAAATAAAAATAAAAAATACTTAATATCAACAAAAGCTCCTGTTGGAAATTTGTTGAAGTCACCTGGCACATTACAGTACAATATAAATACATAATTATTTTGTGAAATTCGCTTGCGAAACCGTATGGGGGTCACGTTCATTTATCGACTGGTCGTAATGTCCCTGATATTTTTGACCACTATAAATAGTCGGCAGTATTTTTTGTATATACACATAGATGTATATTATTATACGTCATATAAACTTTGATGTTTCCAACGATTTTTTTTTTTTTTTTTTTATTATTATTTTTTTTTTTTTTATTTTTAACGCCGTGCCGACCGGGTGGTGTGGCAAACGTAAAGGGCAAAAGGCCATTTTCTCCTCCCCCCCCCTCGCACCGGACCGGCAGCAAATCGCGTGACACCTCGGCCTCGGCCTATTCGATTCGCACGCGAAGCGGTTGACTTTGCTTGATTATATCGCGCGCCCGGAATATTAATTAAAACCGCGCGTCTTTGTATAGGTTAGAGGTACATACCTAATGTATTAATATATTATGTGTACGCGCGATCGTGTAAACGTCCCCCTCGATCGACCGTATAGAAAACGCGTTTCAAAAATATTTTAATAATAATCGTATATCGAGCAAAATCTTCGCGTGTTTTGTGTAATTTGACGAGATCCGCGTGTATGTGTGTATATCAGTCTATATCAGTGGTTCCCAATTAGCATTGTGCCGAGGACCCGTAGCTAAAACTTAAATTGAACCGGGGACCATGATAATCAAGAAATACATTATTTTTTTTATGATTTATTTTAATAAGCACACATTTTTGTCATATTATGAACACATTTTCTCACGAAAAAAAAAAAAAAAAAAACTATAAAAACAACAGGTTTCGTCCTGGCAAACACAGCCGTGACACAGCGGACCTCCTAATTGGGACCACTAATTGGAAACCACTGGTCTATATTAACCTTAATGAAGGTATAATAATAATAATAATTATAATATGTTACATACACACACACACACACATGAAAAATACACAAATGTGCCGATACACGAGGAAAATGTAATCACATTCAATGCGGACTTAGGATGATGCGATACAATCGTTTGCTGCGGTGCGACGTGCGGCCAACAATATTATAATATTGTACCCCGGGAAAATCGTTTGCACAACCGCCTGCTGCACGATAAGACGAATTTCGAGCTTTTATTATTATCATTATTACCTTTCCACCCTACCTCCCCATCCACCAACTAAAAAGATAATATCAGAGTACGAGAGATAAACGCTAGCGTTCGCGTTTTGCATACAATGCTTCTTTTTTTTTCCGCATTTCCACAACGCATTATGTACATACTCACTTCACACATACGTTAAACGAACTCTGTCGATATTATTTACACGGGCCTATTGACGCGTATGTAAATACGAAAATCGACCCCGAGGTATGTATACGCGAATCGTTTATACCGTTTATACGGCCGCGCGGACAACAATCGATCGACTGTGTGTGCGTTTTAAACGCGCGCGTACAAACACACAACAACAATCCGTTTGCTGTAGTTGCCGTCCGTTGCTATGTAAGTGTGTGTGTGTGTGTGTGTGTGTGTGTGTGTGTGCGGACGATACACACGAGACCGCCGCCGCCGCCACCTGCAGCAGGGGTAGATTTCGAGGGGAATAGGTGAGTAGAGGAAGGAAGTGATTAGATATTATGAATTAGGTACCTAATTCGTGCAAGAATGAAAAAATGAGATATAAAAGTTTCTGTACTATACTAGAAGTTGCATAAAATAGAGTCGAAGCATATACGTATAAAAATAATTGTGTATTAGTCACTCGGTTAACGAATTGAGCCCGTATAAAATGATTGATTTAGTGATTCGTTGTCAACACATAAAGATATTTCGGAAAATGCGAGTGTAAAATATGCGAAATCTGTTACCATTTTTTGATTGACTTATTTGTACTTACCAGTCAGATTATTGACCGCGCTAATCTGACAGAAAATATCGGCACACTTGTCTTCTGTGACTGGACACAAACGGCAAATATACGCGAGGGTTTTCACTCGGATTTCAATTCAAATTTGTGTATCATTAACATCCTCATATTTTTTTAAGAACGGATAGGTTTTCTTACACCTTATCGCGCGCGCCTACTTGTGTACTCTGCTAATGCTAATGCCAATATTGCTGTCAGGAGCAAACACATATTATATACGATTTCAACGTGCTATATGTATCATGTAGAAAAACCAATATTCACCCGATTTCGATTAAAGTTCATAGTACACACGTCGTATATGTACTTTGAAATACTTATATCGACACTTATTGATTGAAAATATTAACGGGGTAAATGCGGCACAGCGATCGCGACGTGAAATATCTATATGACGTACTTACATTATTATGATGATCGTGAAATTCGAAATATCGATCCTTTACTGCTGCGAAAAATGGCAGACGCTCATCGAGAGTGTTCGGAAACAATAATTCGTCGCACGAGACTATAATAACAATAATAATAAATATAGCGTTTTGTATATGATGTAAGACGTCTTTCGCCCGAATTTTCTATATACGTCAGTGTAAACTCCACTCTCTGCATGGGGGGGGGGAGATACGAGGACCCCGAAATAATAGAGTAACATATTATAGCAGAGACGTCGTCGTCTGTGGTCTGATCAGACCGAAAGACGTCGTTTGTCGTATTATTATTACTACCACTATATACAGTGTGTGCTCGTTCTAAAATAACTCTCTCCCGCCGTGCGTAATGTTTTATGACCGTCTGCCAACATTATAATAATATAATGTAGATTTTGTCAAACGATTCGACCGCGGTGGGTGCAATTATTACACACCACGTGCAGTACACAACTCGTCTAGATCCAAGACTCCTGCGAGCCCGGGTTCTCGTCAATATAATAATAATAATAATAATAATATTAGCGATCGAAAACCCATATTATAGTTTTGATCCCAAGTAATATAGATCCGGTGGTGGTCGTATATTATAATGGCCTCGTTTACGTGTCATGTGTGCGAGTGTACACCGGAGTTATATACGAATGTTCTGGCAATATATCAAAGGAAATATATTATTATTATTATTATTATTATTATCGTTTGAAATAATAACGTATTGTAGCAATAATTAACATAAATATTATGTGAACGCCTCGCGGAATACGTCATTAAACGTTAAAACAATCATATTATAATTAAAATTCTTACTAAATTCGGTCGCAACAATCTGCCAAGAATTTTTGCTCGTTTTTTTTCTTTCCATGCGGATGCAAACACATTCTATGGTGTCACCGTCCACTTTATAATTTTTCTTCGCAAAATACATAAC
Source organism: Stegophylla sp. TES_Ste_2020 (assembly GCA_025469315.1). Lineage (NCBI taxonomy): Eukaryota > Metazoa > Arthropoda > Insecta > Hemiptera > Aphididae > Stegophylla > Stegophylla sp. TES_Ste_2020. Next base: position 3,848 of record JAIPRM010003262.1, on the reverse strand, counting down.
AATAATAATAATAATAATAATACCGAACGATATTTGGGGTTTTTTTTTTTTTTCACGGTCGTTATAAAGGTCGTTATTACACCTATTTACTGGGTATTAATAAAAAAAAAAAATAAATAAATACATTTTGCGGAACCTTTCAAACGGCCGATGATGCTGCGCCGCCGCACACAAATGGATATTCTTCTCGTCCACGCCGAGCACAGCAGACAGGAAATTCGAAAATACTACCCATTGTCCGGGCGGCGCGTACCGCATCATAGAAAGTGTATCTCACAATATGATCGGCGCATACTCATGTCTCTTGTGAGGTGTAGACTAGGTGTTTTCGAAAACCGGTTGCCGTGTCTCTCCGCATATAATAATAATAATGTATAATGTGATGCACATATTATTGTTATTATTATAAACAAACATTCTTCCATCCACAGTATTATATACACGGATGCGCGCGTTTGTTATAAAACGATAAAAAAAAAAAAAAAAACATTTCCACTGCATAAGTATCGCTACGTCGTCGTCGTCGTGTAGGTATTTCATTCGTGTCCTTAAAGTTTTTTTTTTTGCACTTTAACTCCGCACTGATTTACGGCTGTGTTTTTCGAGCGTTTACTGCCAAAACGTTCTAACAAATCACGTATTATTATAATAAGTAATGTCTATAGTTCTCTTTACCACAGACGTGTCTCTCTCCATTTTCCCTCTGCGATCCGCGGTCTAACCTCATTTCTCATATTTTCTAACAGTCCTACGCGCAAATCGTAATGTGTATAATACATAATACGTGTTTTGTCACCAATGGCGTCTCGTCACGCAGTACACACCTATATATACGGCACTCTATATACGTAATATTGAATCGAGAATTCGTATTTTGACAGGTCCCAAATATGTATAATTATCGTTGTAACGACGACATTTCAACTACAAAATTTTTGTCCCAAAACGACAGTGTATTATTTATAATTCATGCAAGAGAATATACAGTACGTCTAATAATAATAATAATAATAATACGCATTGTTGATTAGGAAATTTTTAAAATATGAACTCGTTCCCGGGGAAGGAATGGTTCTCTCGATTGACTAACACCGCGGTAAAAGGTCACAAAAAGATTAGAACACGATTTATTTTTTATTTTATTTATTTATTTATATATTATAATTAACACCCCAAAGGGGTAAATAGTACAGATAAGTATAGGAATCGGTATAATACATGCTTATTTGAATATAAATACAGAGAGGAGAACAAAAAAAAAAAAAATACATATACATAATATATCTAAAAAAAAATCATGAAATATTCAATACAATATTTTTTTTTAATTTAGCGATTGAGTCAAAACAAAAATCAAAATTTTCTATGCTGTTACAATGGTTTCAAAAGTCGGTACTCCAGGCTATATTATTAGCAATTATGTTAACTGAGCAAAGAGGATTGTTTCTTCAATTAAAAGCTGGTACTTTGAAGTTAATTTTTTTTACGAATTCTGGGCTTATTAGTATACCATTAATTGATTTATAATTAATTGCCACATCATTAAATAAGCATCTAGAGGATAAACCGAATTCTGTAGCTATAACGTTCGAGCTGACATCAGTCTTATTTAAATTGAATGCCATTATTCTCAAAAAAACGACGCTGTAATTTTTCTAATTTATCTACTAAATTATTAGAAAGCAATACACAATACTTTTAAACAGTTTATACTTTTAAAGTCAGAACAATTTCGTTTAATAAAACGGCAATAACGCGTAAAGCTTTATTTTAATATATGTAGAGTCGACATGAGCGTTAAAAGTTAAATCAGAAGATAACAAACGTTTGATGAGGATGGTAATTATTATCAACTGGGACTGATATTTCGCCATCACAAAGAGAAACAAAAGTATTTGGAATATTAGAGAAAACCTGATCCAACAGAGAACCAGAAGTATTAAAAATTGTGTAGGGGAAACTACCCTTTAAATTATTATCGTTTTTATTGCTCGGCGATCGTTAAAAAATAAAAACGAGTGTACTGCTGCAGCACCGAACGCGAATATAAAATATAGGTAATATACGCGCAGCGTGGAATTTATTTTCACGCACACATTATAACAACACATGAATAATGTAATAGATATTATGAATGTTATGGGTACCAATAATATTCTTAACTATATAAACTAGGTATATACTCGGTTTCGATTAAAATCAACGTCACTGTAAAAAGTCACAACCGAAGAAATTACACTGTTGTAGGCTCGGTATTTTGACTTATACACACACACACACACACACACACACACACACCTTCACGTTCAGTTACTACTATATGAAAAGCTTGTGGAACACCTGCACATACACCCACAAGCCCCCCGGGGTAATGTTGCCAAGGCAGTGGTATCATATATTTAATCAATTAGATTCTAGCCCGAGACTAGAAGAAATGAAAATAAACAAAGTATTTTTTTATTTATTTTTTTTCGTTTTACGTTTTGAAAGTCACGTCTAGACACGATTTTTGATTTAATTCGATCTTGCTCTCGTCAAACACCACAGTTGCCACTCTTTTAGAATTTGAAAATTCCCTGACTTTCACAGGTTTTCCAGAAAAAAATCAAATTTTTCCATACCCAAATTTTTATTATCATTTAACGCACATAAGAAAAAAAAAAAAAACAATTAAGGGTCAGTCAAATGTTTTAAACCAACTGTCTGTCTATTTTAGTTGTATTAAACTGTAATGATACTATAATGATTATTTAGCCATGGGTAAAATACGTAATGACAATTAAGGGTGGCCACTAGTAGAAAAATAAATTTCTTTTTAATGAGGTATTATGTCAATGATATAAATTGTTGCATTTTGTATTTTATTGCCATTAAAAAAACCTTAATTTGGTATCGATTATAAAATTTCCAGGTTTTTCTTATTATAATAATATACAGATTTCCCTGACTAAATTTAAATTCTCTGACTTTTCCAAGTTTTCCAGAAAGAATGGCAACCCTGAACACGTATCCGTTCGATAATAATATTATAAAAAAATCGATCGGATTCCGTTGTACCTATCTAAAGTGCACGATACACTCGTTATAAGTGTGCGAAAAATAACAGAAAATAATTGCACTTAGAGCAATGACAACACACTTATTCTATTATTGCTGCGAAACACAGTTCAGATTAGAAGACCGTTTTATTTATTATCTGAAACTATTATTTGAAAATGATTATATTTCAAGGATGACTTACCGAATTACATAATGTGCAGCCGTACTAGCTGTTGGAACAGTACTTACGTAGGCACAATGTATAAACGTAAAATATAGCACATACGAATGTGATTTATGTATTATATTATAATTTTCCACGAGATTCGTTTCCATTGTTACAGTACCGTACGTATAGTAAAACGTTCGCTCTTAATATAATATCCCATCATCATTATATTATTATTATAATGTTATAATATTATTATGTTATTTATACCGTAAGTTCTCATCACAATATAGACGCGGCGTATGTGCACAGTGAGTGTTGTGTATTTCTGTGTTCGTAGAAAAAAAAAAAAAAGCCGGACATACTTCGCATGACGGGTGGGATTCGCTTGACGGGTGTATTTAGTTTTATCGAAGAAACGATAAATCATTTCTTCCAGTGGCGTATCCAGAGGGGGGGGCTGAGGGGGCTGCAGCCCCTCCCATAATTTTTCATTTATTATCCGCTGTATTCAATAGTTGACCTTTAATTTTTATAGTGTCTAAATAATCTAAGTTGTTTTTATCTAAATCATTATCAAATTAATAATTAATATTAATATCTAATTAAGATATCATCGTCAATGGCAAATATATAAATT
>JAIPRM010003261.1:9195-26701 GCA_025469315.1 Stegophylla sp. TES_Ste_2020 | reverse complement strand
GGCGCAATAAAATTTTGAAAATGTGAAAAAAAATTTTGGACATTTTTTTTCTTATATTATTAACTTCCTTCTTTCAGAATCGTTTTACTGAAGAAATGATTTATCGTTTCTTTAAAATTTAATACGCCCGTCAAGAGAATACCACCCGTCGTGTGAAGTACACCCATCGTGCGTAGTATGTCCGGCTTTTTAAAAAGCATATTTTGTTATTAAAGATGGATCTAAAGAATTAATAAATACAATATTGTAGCAAAATGTTTACATTAATTATGTTAATTAGAAACTGAAAACAAATTTAATTTTATTCTGAAATATATGGGTAATTTTGAATATGGTTATGACTAGGGAACGGATTAATATGCACTAAAAATCCTATGAAAATGTTTTTTAAAAAATGCTGCAGCATGCCACAAAACATGCATTTGTTTTTAAATATGCACTAAAAATTCCAAAAACATGTTTTTAAAAATGCTGTAATATACCACAAAATATGTATTTATTTTTACATATGCACGTTTACGTTTAAATATGCTAGTTACGAATTAGAATTACCATACCAAAAATCACTGGATACAAAAACTTGGAAACCAATCAGTCGTGTCGTGTTTTCGTGCGTATATTTTTACGTGTAAAATTGTGTCAGTATTTTAATATAAAACACAATTATAAAATATTATATGGGTATGCCATCTTATCTTTGATTATAGCGACCAGTCGTGAACATATAAATATAAGATAAAACAAAAATATGGGCTGTAAATAAAAATATGCATTATAAAAGTACTAATATCCATTAAAATATGCAAAACAAGTAAAAAACATTGAAATATATAAAATAAAGAAAGTATTTATTTTAATAAGAATGATCTAAATCGGGGACAATTCTCATCAGGTTTCAAAAAAACTTATTCCAATACATAAATGCATTTGCATATAAATCCATTCCCTGGTTATGATTTATTAGCCCCTAAAATTTCTTGGATCCGGTCCCACAATCGTTTTAATCCGGCTCTGTTTATCATTTACAATAATCACTATCTTATACTAAATGGTTAGAACGCAGAAATATACCTATGTAATAAAATAAATATACTGTGGGTAGTAGGAACGCTCAAGCGTTCTAAACATAGAACTAGTTTATAGGTCTGTAAACCGTATATGACGAGCAATTGGTAATAATGAGAAACAACCACTGACTTTTGAAACTTGTTGGAACTGATTTTTAATTTATATTTTATCATAATAATTTAAATCATCTACACCAGGACGTATTAACCAGCTGTACCAGTAAATTCAATGTTCGATTTTACATTTGTCTGGCACAGCATTGCCAGCAACTGCTGTATCTTATCGTAGAAAATAATAATATATTAAAATGTGTTCTCTACATCGGGATGATTACTATTGGCGCGGCAAATTTTATAGTTTGAATTATTCGATACCGCCATATTATGCGGTAGTAGGAGTACTTAACTACGGGTGAACTAATTTCCAAATGTTGTGACGTCACTATTGACCGGACGAACGGGACGAGGACGTCGCGTGACGTGTACAATTATTGTACAACAGTGTGGGAACTACTACGGATCCAAGGAGGTTAGACTATTTTTGTTACCGCTGTTGCGAGGCCGTCCAACGAAATACACGCGGCCGCGCCGTCGCCAAGCTGCTGCTGCCGGTGTGATCGAAAAAGGGCAGTGCCAAGACACTCCGCAGGGCTGTGCTCGCGAAGTCTGTTCGTAGCGGCTGGTTGTAACGTGAAATATATTGCGTGTATAGAGTACAGATTATACAGAGTGATGCAATTGAGAGATACAACTCTGTTATCCTTTGGTAGTACAAAGATTTTTCTCCCCTTTTTTTTTTTTTCTTCTACAGTCAACGATATTATTCACTTGTTCGAATTCACTCACATCGTTTCCGACGTATTAATATTATTCAATACAATATTATAATAATTATTATTTTATCCTTGTCGATATTATAATTCGAGCGGATTTTCTCTCATTTTGTCACTGACGCGTACGAGTTGAACTCGATTTGTACGTGTTATTCGGGTTTCGTGCCCATGGTCATCGTGGAAAAACATAAATTCGTGTCGTACTGTATGCCGTACACCGGCGAGTTTCGTTTGTAGTATTCATAAAATATAATATATGTAACGCCCGTGTGTATTTGGTGGTCGTTTATTGACGTTATTAGGCGTCGTCCGAACTCGTTCTTAAGTCGAGTAGACGAGTCTACGTAGAGTTTTGAGATTTAAACGTTCTTTGAGATAGCACGGAGGCTGGAAATCAAGTTCATCACTGCAAAGGTCTCGTGTTCGAAACGCGAGCGCGTTATGTTTTTTTTATGTACACGGTTTTTATACGAACACAAGGGAAATCATCGGGGGTTTAGCAGCCGATAATAATATATTGTATTCAAACATTCCAACGCGAATAAATATATAAAATATCGACGGTAGGAAGACGGGCACGTTATATAAAGCGTTGATGCGTATCACTCTGTATACCGTCGGTGAATTCTCAATGGTACGCCGCGCCGCCGCCACCAGAGCTGCCGCCGCCGCTGCGTTATGCTGACCGCTTAAATAGCGAAAGCCGGCAGGAACCGGGCCCCAGTCAGCCGAACGCGCACCACCATCATTGTGCGTACGCGCATCCCGATTTACGTTTAATATTCATGTATATTATACTAATATAATATACGTAGATTTATTTATATCGCATTGTTAAGAACGTCGCTGTAGTATTCCTCGCGCGTGCTAGTCCAACGTCTCGTACGTTCATTCAGGTGAGTACTTAAATATATTTTTCGTTTTTAGATATTTTAATAACGCGTAGATGTAGTATAAAAAAATGTAGGTCTTCTCGCACGTTAGTTGTTGTAGTGTTCGTAGGCTTCCGCGCGACGGTTAATGCCAGCGTGTGGAGTGGCTCGGGGTAAGGCGTACGTTGTTTTTGGTTAGGTTCGATCCTCGAGCCGGGTACGCGATTGTAGTTTTTATAGCTGCTGGGAAAAGCGCTGCTTCTCCGGAGGCACGGCGAAAATGTCGTTTTGTAAATCAATAGCTACACGCCGGACCCCCGCCGCCACGCACGCACCCGACGACAACCGCGTGGGGAGGTAAAACGAAAAATGGCCTAATAATCATCCACCATTCCCCGTCGTCCTCTCGTGCGAAAGGGTTTGGTTCTTTTTTATTTTTCTACGTTATAATTATTATTCTCTTTCACGCGTATGGCGTAACCGGCACCCAAAAAGTATAATCGTGTTCAGCGCTCGTTCGGAATGTTAAACGACCGTCTACAACTAACCTACGCGCCGATCGAATAATATCGCAATAAAAATAACGTGTTTTAGATACGATACAATAATTATTATTTTTCCAACGTATCTGTTGGACGCGTGTGCGTGCGTTGTTCGCGTCAGATTTTGTGTACGATACGTGTGTGTGTTTTTAACTGCACACGTTTCGTACGTTGGTTACAGTTTTTTGTGTCCCGTCTGTCGTCGATCTTTGTTTCCTGTGCACACCGCTGTCGCTCGCCGCCCGCTCAGTACCACCGGCTTCGACGCTGTGTGGTAGTGTCAGTGTGTGTGTGTGTGTGTGTGTACTGCATTAAACTCCCGACGACGAGCCAGTGACCTCTGCCGCGTGATAAACCATTGTACCATTACGCCGCGCGAGACACGTTGAAATCGATCGGAACGGGTTTATTCGCCGTATCTAACCGTATTTTTTTCTGCGAAAATCTAAACGGTAACGATCCTGACGGGGTTTTTTTTTTTTTGCTATCTCTGTTTATATCGTGTGTCTCTTCTATTCTTTATTTCTACTGCACATTGCACAGAACGTACATATTATAAAAAAGTAGGTAACTACATTATTGAACTACAAATGATTTTCAGAGGGGGGGTTTTATTTAATTTTGTAGTATAACTGCATCCTCCTTCCCTGTTCATAAACCATCAATATAACGTGCTTTGTAATTTGATTAAGTTTTAATTCGTGTTTTATTGTAATCGCGCATACGTATGTACGTAGTGCTCACATCGAAATACAGATATTCACGCGTGTGACGTAGGTCTCAGAATAAATTGCTTTGGTCTCGTACTTAAAAATTATCAACTAACCATATTATATTATATTTTAGACGTCTAAAGTTCATGAGCCAACATTTATGTTGTAACGCGTTTTATTCGTCCTAATCGTTATGTTTTACGATTAATACCATGTTCGTTTAAACTTATAATCAATATTTTGACTATCTTTTGTTTTTGGACTTCCAATAATAAATGAATAAATTCTAAAATGGCTGTCCAACATTTTTACATTTTGTATTAAATATCTCTATTCTATTGCGGGTTTACATCAAAACGCCGAAATAATGAAACATGTTCATTATTGTCAGTTGTCACGTGTACTTCAAACTAAAAAATATAACTCAGTAGTCGATATACAATGTAACCATTGCCTACATTTGCTCTTCAAAACGGTATTAATCCCCTCAATGGTCTGATATGTCATTCAATCATTACACATTCATCAATATTAGTTATTCTGCCCATTCATAGCGATCGGTAGTTTTTATAAAATTTTAAATTTTAGGAAAACTGATTTTCCCATATGCGTAATTAGGTGGAAGCTAGGGGGCTTAGCCCCCGCCCCAAAATAATTTTTTAGACTCCCCCCCCATAAATTAATTAATAAAGTATTATGGTTTTGATTTATTTACACACAATCGTGTACCCACTAAAAGATATTTTTTTTCTGGAAATTACTGGGCGTCGCCCGAGTGCGTCCCGTTAATCATATCGTACCTTTTTATTAGCCCAACTGCGTCCGCGATCATATCGCTAAAAATTTTGGTATAACCCATGTGCGTCCACGATATTATTGTTAACAATATTTATCTTTATGGATGAAATGGATCATCAGGAACTAAAAAATAAAAAAACGGATTTTTTAACGACGACTGTCATATCTTGCATTCGAAAAGGGATTTATGCTGCTCGCCGTTCAATAATACCCAAAAAAACCAACTAATATTCAAAACGTACACAATTCATTAAATGCATTAGAAATTAAACATTTGATAATGAAACATTTCTTCTAGTGAATGACAGTAATAAAAACTTGAAACTGGGACGCACTTAGGCTACGTCAAAGTAGTGACCTTTTTCTCTTGGGACGCAATTGGGCGAGACCTTATTCCGGACGCATTCGGAACATTAAATAAGGGACATTTTGGGACGCACTCGGGAGTCACCCAAATTACTGACCCTGCCCTATAAAAATCCAAAAATCATGACAAACAGTGTAACACGATACCTACATTAAATAAATTTTCTGAAACTGAGCGTAGGCTTAAATTGTAGTACTAAAAAATATATTTTTTCACAATAAGATGTTATTTTCTTAATTTTTCTTCTTAAGTAAATAAAAAAAAAAAACAATGTAGGTATACTTTAAAATTCTAAGTGAAACGAAAAACTAATTGTTATTTATTTTACAATGATTTATACCTATTTATATATTTTCTCCTGAAAATACTTTTTGTATAGGAATACCTCGAGAAATACCTACCAATCAAAAAAAAATAAAAAATAAAAATAAAAGGTCGTCATATTTTATATTTTACAAACTAGACTTAAATCTCCCTCCAAAAAAAAAAAATCAAAGGTCTAGTTACGCCTATGGATTCCCCTTTTGAATTTCTTTAGCTGTTCCCGGCTGTTCCCAAGTTTTATATTTTGATATTATTTTTGATAAATCGACTAATTATACCTACTATAAGTGACAAAATAAAGAAGATGGGTACCTACTGAATTTGTGATAATCAAAAGTAATTAAAATTACAATTGTATTATAGGAAATTATATATATATATATATATATATATTCCGTTTATTATCTTAAAAGAATTAGGTATAAAATATTGTTAAACCATTCAAATTAAAAATATTGATATTACATAACATATTTAATTTTTTATTTCAATTTATTTCAACTGAATAATGGGCCCACTGAACATGCTTATGTGGAGGCCAATTTAATTTGGTAGGTATTAAGATTATGTATTAAATTATTAATATGTAGATACTGCTTAGTCCATAAAGTTTATCTAGGGTCATTAGCTAAATACGCAGTATGTATAATATATATATCCCTGTATATACTTACCCAAGTTAATTTACCAAAAATTTATATTGCAACTCCAAAACGTATAGGTACTGTGTTTTCTTCTAGAATATAATTTTATCGTGTATTTGTCTAGTTTATGATAAAATTTTGGTAAATACTACAAATTATGAGCTCGTTTTGAAGGTTTCGATTATGTTTTACTACATTTTAAAATAATAAAAATATGTAAAATAGGACACTTATTAACTACTAATCAGCATATTATGCTTTTAATTAAATCATTAATTCTATAATACTTGGAAACACGTAGATATCAAAAATGTTTTGAATGTTATGAAGTTAATTAAATTTAACTCTCAATAAACAATCAGATTTTCACAAATAAATAATACAAACTATACCCAACGTTTTTTTTTATAAACGTTTTAGAGAAAAAAAATTTGTTTTATAGATTGTAAAATTTCAATTATAGTAGGTAATATCCCTATCCCGATGTAATTTATAAATGAGTGATATTTATAACTAACTATATTAGTTTTTCGCCAATCATGACAAGTACCTAGGTAAATATAGTATAAATCTCTTGTGTATTGTGTAAATATAATGTCAATTTGGCTATTATAAATATGATATTAACATTAAATATGCATGTATATCGCATGTACTTGTATGAATTATTAAAGATGTATCTAATGTATTGGCGGAATTAGGTAGGATATACATTTCGGGGGCTAACATATGCTTATTTGTTTGATTTTCAAAATCAAAGCAAAATTATTGGATGTTTTTAGCCACAGACTTTTGGTTACATTATGGTGCATTTTGACCTTTTAATATTACTTCGTTGACTTTTAAATACGGTCACGGCCATTATACAACGAATTTAATCTTGAACTTCCAAAGAATGCACTATTATACAAAAGCTTTAGTGTAATAAACTAATAATGTACGAGTATTTCTAGTTTCAACCCAGAAAAGTATTAAAAAAATTAATAAATACTTCGTACCATTGGTATTCTTCGCTCCTCTTGTGGTATAATCTTGGCGGGTGTAATGAATTTCAAAGAAACAATAAATCATTCATTATTTCATTAAAATAATTATGAGCGGAGCTTCAATTTATACATAATAATAATTGTCAGTTTTATAAATTAAAAAATGTTAAACATAAAAAATCTGTGAATAAGAAAAAATATTATTACTCATCTATAATAAAATTTTGATAAAAAAAAAAAATTTAAAGGAATTTTTTCAAATGTTTTGTAATTTTTTCCAAATTTTGAAAAAAAACTATTGAGAATTTCGATAAATTGCTGGTTGAAACTTTTGGACAAGTACTTTTGAACGTAAGTGTTATTACTTATTAGAAAAAAAAAAAACGTGCTCTAATTCAAATATTAATAGAAAATCTGATCAATTGACGATCGAAGTCGTCAGAGAATATTACGTTACATATAATGTCATTGTACAAAACTAATAATAAAATGTAATTTGTTTTCAAATAAAATAATTTTGTTCATTATTTCGGCAACCTCCAAACTATCATTCACGATTTCCTTGGGAGGTCGCGACCCCCAGTTTGAAAACCACTTCACTAGGCGATACCAAATATGTTATTCTGCCGAGTATCGACGACGGATGCCGCCTCCACCGCGTCTACCACAACTGGAAAACGTTGTACACATTTCGTTTTATATAAACTTATAGTTTAAGTTTTGCAATTTGCCACTACGGGATCATTACTCAAGTTAAATAAAAAAAATTAAATCTTTGGTTTATATGCAATGACCTGAATGACCTGACTTCTAAACAAGAAAGATGGCCTCGTGGTGTGCAAAGATGTTTATATTATAATCCTCGGGAGGCAAAACAAATAATAAAATATGTAGGAATTGAGGTTTTTGTTGATAAAAATTGGTGATATCACAATAACTGTTTCAATAAACAAATTACCGATATAGGTATTCCATTTTTAGTCAGCTGGTCTGTAGATCTCATCTAAAAAATGATCGAAATATAACGGAAGTATTATCACATCCATGATGATTATCAAAATACTGTATATTGCATTAATATTTTTTTATAACTTTTTTAACTAAGGAAGAATTATTTATATACTCGTTTAAAGTTAGAACAATTATTTTATAGAGTAAGTTAGTTTTATAAGGTAGAATAATTGTTTTCATGTAAAATATTTTTTTTTTCAATCAAAACCTCTCGCCTATTGTTGAATCCCAAATAAAATAAAAAATCTATATTACCATCAAAATATTCACCGTATTTTTTTTCTATCAAAATTTTAAATTTCATACATACCTAGTGGCTCAATGAACGAAGAGCGAAACAAGGACGAATTTCCACAACCAATTACCTATTTTTTTTTATTATTATTATTTACAGGTAATTTCTGATGAGCCCAAACACTCTGTGTAAGGTTGAACAACCTTCTGTATATATATATTATTATCTGCTTTTGTATCGATATTTCTATATAATGTACCGAATCATTTCTGTACCAATAAATAACCGATAAATACGATTTTTTTTTATTTAGCTACCTTCAATTATTTTATTATAATACATAAATTTAATTTTTGGAATAAAAATAGAGCTGGTTGCTTACATGTTCCTCTTTGTGTTAAGTACATTAATAATTCTACTCGGTTAATTAGTATAGTATGACAATTTCATAAATGTGAAGGTAATTTTAGATTATTATAACTTTGAGGAATTACCTACTTTATATGTATTTATTTTCATTATTTGTGCTAACTCCATCAATGATTAAGGAAATTACTAAATTGGTTTTAGCGCAAACAATTTAGAATTATTCAGGATTCTAAGTTTTGTTATAGTTTTTTTGTATGGTGAATTCTATTACTTGATTGACTTTTTAAATTGTCTCATAATTGATTTGTTTTACTAGGTATATAACAAAGTACAAACTATTCCCTTAAATTGTTAATGAGGTCAGCAGGAAATTTCAGTATTCTAGCAGTATTAATTCTCCAATGTATATTTTTTAATACAAAATATTATGATTAAAATATTGGGAAACAAAATGAAGATAATTTTTATCTATAACATAACTTTAAAATTGACTTAAAAATTTTTCAAGCTAGTTTATTTCAAACTTTTCTTTTCATTATTTAAATCTATTTTTTTTATGTAATAATATTACATATTGTGTTGAATTGTGTTTTTTTTAGTGACAGTTAATTTAATAATTTTGCATGACTGACAAAGTTTAGAAATATCTTAATTTAGTAAAATCTATTCTGTATTAGATGCAAATTTAGTGTAACAATAGTATGAAAATCACTAATGAATATGAAATTGTTTATGTTATGTATCACTGTTCCCTGCATGAACTGAACAGTCATGCCTCATTTAAAAATACTTATATGGATAGTAATCGCTAATCATTTCATTTTCTTAAATTCGAAAATTTTTGTGTGGGTACTGATTTTAATATTTTGTTGTATCTCTGTTTTTTTTTTTTTTTATATTACTCAACTATTACAACATTTTACCATTAAATTACAAAATATGTATCTACAAATAATAATTATACATTTTATTTGAAACGAAAAATGCATGATAAATTTAAATGGTGTACTTTAAATTACGTCATAATTTTATAAACATGTGATTGTATCATTAATATCAATAATATTTTAATGAAGTAATAATTGGTTTATTGTATACCTATTATTATAATAATTGTCATTAAAAGCAATTATAAACTAGATATTAAAAAAATTTATATTTATTAGTTTTTTATAACAAAAAAACAATTATAAACTATTAGCTCAATATTATCCATGCTGTTTTTCTATAAACTGTAATCGTTTATTCATTTTGTACAAATTTATACCACATATTTATTAGAAATAAACTATGACTAGTATGACTTAACATTAGGTACTGATTGATAATTTTTACTAATTTTGAATGAACATTTCATAATAATATATATGAGATGGTTCATTTCAATCACTAATTTAGTTATTTTTTACATTTTGTAAACATTAAATATTTTATTGGTCATAACATTTATTTCATTAAATATTTAATAAATATTGGTACTTGTTTTATCAGTTTTTTAGTTCTCTTCTGTTCAAAATAATTCGCAATAATATAGAATATTTTCATAATATGATTTATATAATATATATGAGTTATTAAAAAAAAATATTCATTTAAAGATAAGATAAATACATAATTCCTAATAATTAAGTATTAACTCACTATATTTTAGATTATGAGCAAAGCGAAGAAGCCTTTGATATTTCAATGTTGTTTATTTATTTATATTTTCTCTTTCTGGAAACATTTTTTCGTATAGAAAGATTTGTAAAAAGTTTCGATTGATAATTTTATATTTGAAATCACACCCAGATGATACTACTTAGAGAGGTAATTTTTCAAATTTCTCACTACTTTTTTAAAAAAACGCTGAAAATCTGTCGAAAAATTGACAAAAAACGGCAAAATATGCTATTACTGGAATTTTTAAAAATTGAAAATTGTTTTTTTACATAACTCGAAAAATAATGTAGCTAGAAACATGAAACTTTCACCAGCTACTTAAAATGGCCACGAAAATACTTCATTATAAATTTAAAAACATTTAATCAATTTTAAGTTAAATAAAGCATTTTGAAAATATTGGAAATTTCTCGTTTTTTGTGAATTTTTATGTAATTAAATTTTTAATTCTCGATATTGAGACTTGAAAATTTAATATAACCTTCTCATATACCTATGTCTAATTGGCCTCAAAAAATTTCGAAAATTGTAAGTCAACTTTTTTCTCTTTTACAGTTAAAGTCAACATTTTGATGGAATTCGTTAGTTTTACCTAAAATTACACACTTTAATTAACGTGTATAAAAGAAAATTGGTTCGATAGATTTTTTTTTGAAACTTTGTAACTAGACAGGGAATTTTATTGCGAATATTTTGGCGCATTAAAATTTCTTACGGACAAAGAATTAAACATTTTACAAGAGTTTGATTGAAAAAAAATCGAAGAAAGTTCGAACAAATATTATGATAATAGTTCTAGTTTATAAACACTCTGTTAAATGTTTGACAATTTAATGCAAATCAAAATCGTTGGCGATTAATTTAGATATCGTATAATTGACAATAATCTGTATTAATGAAGACTTATATTAATTAATAATACTTAATAAATGAGTGGTCAACTGTGAGATTTAAGTCTACCAATATAAATTTCTAATAAGCTTAAAACCTATTTATGTTTTATGTATTATTATATAATAATTTTTAATTAATTTTAAAACTTAATAATAATTTATAACCTTAAATTATTATCTTTATTTTAAAATAACAATAAATATAATAAATAAATCTTCATGATTATTCACGTTTGATTTAACTCGTGATTAATAGGTAATAAAATAATATTGATTTAACTTTTTAAGTTGGAAATGATTGATGAAACATGTGAAACATGTTTATGAATTTAAGTATGATATAACTATAACTATTCTTGTGAGATTCACATTGACCTTTCACGTTTTTTTATCTGGTTCAGTTTGTTGAATTGTACTTCTATGCAATTAGAATTCGTCTTTAGCTTGATTCATGTATTATGTATAACATATTATTGATAATTCATTTTTAGTTTTCTTATTATTGTATATTATTGTAGTTTGACCAATAGTATCGATGTAAAAATAAGTACTGTATTATTCAATTAGTATACATGTTTTAAAAACTGCATGCTCCCCATCCCTATGAAATATTTAAAAATATTTATATTTTATTTTATTGTTGCATAAATTATATTTTTTAGTATTTATCTATACTATATTTTAGATTCTGAGCGATAGCGAGGAATGTATTGGTTTTACAAATCTGTGTTTTTTTTCATGTATGGAAACATTTTCTAATAGAGATACTGCTCCAAAAGTTTCGAACAGTAACTCTTAAGACAGTGTCTTGTTGGTACTTTTAAGAGGTCATTTTTCCAAATTCTCAATACTTTTTCTAAGCGCAAGCTTAGACTACCCACAAATTGACAAAAATTGTAAAAATCGGCATAAACCGAATTTTTGTAAATTCGATTTTTTATATTTTACATAATTTAATATTATATTAACTAATATTTGACCAATTTTGAGATAAGTACTACAGCATTTTGAAAATTTCTCTTTTTTTTGTTAATTTTTGATTCATAAAATTTGAATGTATAGAAATTAAGAGTTGAAGATTTAATACAAACATATTAATATGTTTTTCTAATGGTACTAAAAAAATCTCGAAAATTGTTAGTCAAGTTTTTGTTTTATAACTGTTTAAAGTTGATATTTTGATAGAAATCATTAGTTTTACTTAAAATTACACGTTTAAACGCATATAAAAAATAATTGGTTCAACCGATCTTTATGAAACTTGGTACATAGATGGAGAATTGCGATTATTTTGGTGTATGAAAATATTTCACGAATGAATAATTAAAAATTTTACAAGGTTTTCATGGAAAAAAAAAATCGGAAAAATTACTATAAATATTAAATACTAAAATACTATAAATAAAATAAACATAGATTACCTACTTTGTTCCTAATAATATTGGGCTATTTCTGAACATTAAATTTGAAAAAATTTAGTGAATTATATTCATTCGATGTACCTATTATTGGAAAAAAGTAAATTTTATAAATAGCTCAAAACTCAGGGATTCCCACTAACCCATTAAAAGACCAAAATGCCAATTACACTAATTACTGAGAGTTTGGCTATTTATTAATTTATAAAAATAGATTTTTATTGCATTTTTCGTTTTTATTAAGACATTTATCACCATAGGACATACACACAAATATTGAATACCCAACATTATAAAAAAGATTTTTTTAAATATACCCTTATCGCCAATTATTATTATCATATATTGTTTGAAGTTTTCGCTCATAATCGTTTTATTGAAAAATGATTTATCGTTTCTTTAAAATTTAATATACCCATCAAAAGCTTCACACCCGAGATAGGAAGAACCGTCGTGCGAAAAATACTCACCGTGCGAAGCCGAATACCGGCTTTTTTAAGATTATGCATAAATTATACTATTTTTTTTTAAATATTCATTTGTACTCAATCAAATTCATTAAATAAATTGCCTTCTATATTTTCAATTTGATTCTAAAATCGAATAATTATAATAATCGTTAAATAGCAAGTAATGCGGTATTATTATTTGTTATTTCATGAAGTTATTTGAATATAAGAATTATAACTGTTAAGTGTGTATGTGTCTATATACAAACATTTCTAGCGTATGTGAGTTTTATTAACATTCAAGGTCTAAGTCTCTTTTCAAAGTGGGTAATTTAATGAATAAAAATTCTTCATATAAAATATATTAATGAAATATAATTTCATGAATTATTGTAAAAGCTTAACTATACTATAGTATAATATATTTTTATTTTGCGTAATAAAAATAAATTATGAAACTTTTATTCTTTTCTACCGGATTCAAATATACTTATGGATTATTTTTGAAAATTCTTATTTCAATAATTTTAATGCTTTTTATTCAGTTATTTATTTGATACAACATTTTTCATTAAACGTTTCGTCAAGTTCGAATATTTGATAATATATTACAATATATGATATATTTGACAATATGTGACTCCTACGAATTTATCAAATTAAGTCATAAAATACATTACTTTACATGTATTCCCTAAATTATATCATAAAATATTATGATACAATGAAAAGAAGGGTAATGGATTAAATAATAGTGAGAGGAGTCAAAATAATATGTCAGAATAAGCTTAAAATGCGTATATAATTTATAATTTATAATTAATTTACATTAGCTGCCTACTGAATTGTCAAATTAGTTCATCTTCATTCACCTACCTGTCTAAGACACTAGAATGTTACATGCCATTGTTGTGGTCAGTATTTTTAGATCTCTGGACTACTGTCAAATAGTGAATATGTCAATATGTGTTAATGTGTATGTGTTTTCTTTTTCATTTAGTTAAATGAAATACTATACATTGTTAAGTACTTAAGTATGCCAGGTAGTACTGATATGTGCTTAATTTATATTATTATCTTTATAATATAATAAAATAACATTGTATAGGTATGCAAAGAAATTTATAAATAATATTAAATCGCTATTCTAAGTTGAAAATCATTTTAAAATTATTTAATTCCACACATTGATATAAAATATTCCATTTAATATGAAAATCGTATGTATTTTATTTGAATGTGTATTATCTAGTTGAAAGTTCATACTGATACATTTTTATTGACTGAAATTAACTTAATACATTTATCGTGTCAAAAGTAAAGTAAAATAAAGTATAGGACAAGAAAGCCAGTCATCTTCGATCCTTGGGTCAGATACTCTAGATGAGCGTGTGGAATTTTAAAGAAACATTCTAAATATTATATTAGAAAAAAAAAGTGTTAGAAAAATGTCAAAAATTTTCTTGCGTCAAAATGTTTCTCATATTCTCATATTGTCCATCTATGTTTAAATTTTCATATAGTTTGGATCAAAAAATGATGGTTTTAGAGTTTTTTTATCAAATTTTGGGTAATTATCCCCCCCCCAAAAAAAAATTGAAGAAATGAGAAATTCTAAAAATGACCTCTCTAAAGTACCAACTAGAGATAAATCCGGTTTCAAAAATTTCTGATCGAGATTTTTGGACTAAAAGAAAAAGCGTATACAGAATAAAAAAATATTCATAGTAAAAACACTAGCTAAAAATTAAGCATTTTTTTCTATTCCTGTTTCAAATTATAAAAGTACTAAAAATTATGATATTGTAGGTATTATCTCATTTTATGCATGATTCATTTTTTTTTTTTTTTTTTTGTTTATAGATAAGGTATCTTACAATCTATGACTAACTGTTCATATTAACTAATTTTCCATATTCTATTGTTTTTGGGAAGGTCACTGGTGTATTTAATTAATTTTATTTGATTAATAACAATTCATTTCTTCTAAAAAGGTAATAAAAAATATGGGAAGTTTTAGTATATCATAATATATTACCTACATTCTGAAAAAAAAATCCAAATTTTTCCATTTTTATGGCAATAAAAGAGGTCGAGCATGCTTAACGAATCACCCTGTATACATATATAATTTATTATATAAACATTATGTACAGATAGTTGCTTCTACTTGCTAGTAGTAGTATTCATGAATGTTTTGAGTTTAAATAATTTGTTATTTGTTTTAATGATCTTGTATCTGACTAAAAATAGAACTAAGAGATATCATTTAAAATAATATTTTAATTTTACCAACACATATTCTCGATTTAATAATTAGTTGGCACTATTTTGTATAAAAATAGTGTTTGCATTTATTTCAACCTGTTTTTTTTTTTTGTAATTGTACATTCATCTATACTTCAGACCAAACATAATATTGATTAATTTTAAATAATTTGGATTTCAATACCATTATTAATATTCATTTTAAACACATAATTTGAAAAAAAAATTTAAGAAGTGTTTTAAAAAATAAAAGTAATTTTAGTTATGGGTTAAAGTGTTTAATTTAATTTAATTAATTAATTTTACTTCTAAATACTATTTTAACTAATGCGTACTTTTTGTAAAATAAATTACACCACTATCAGTATACAATTAATTTTTAACTTTTTAGAAAAGTTAAATCTTTATTTAACTTAAATTTACTTTAAAAAAAAAAAATCCTAGTTAAACCATCAGAATTTATGATACATTAAAGTCATAGCACGCAACGCACGCAACTAAAATATATTAATCACTGTTGTGTTATTCTAACATGTTTCCAATGTGTTATGATCTCAAGTATTGTTAAACACGTGTTTTTCTATTTTTATTTTAACATAATTTATACAGCATTTGAATATCAATTGGATTCAAAATATTGTAAGCCTGAGTATTTTTTATTTACGAGTTTAACGTAGTTTGTATACACATATGACTCAATCCTATAGGCGTATAGGCTATTGATTTCAATATTGTACTATACTATGTAATTTACTAATATGCTATATTTTATAAACAATAAGAATGCCAACTTAAGATCTATTAAATGTATTTCGCATAGCATATTTCAGATATTTTATTTAATGCTGTTTACTAGTAAGTACCTTATAAAATTATCATATTTTATGTATCACGTGTTAAAAATATTATATGTATTAATTGCTACTGTATTATTATAAGATGTGCAGTGTACTTCCTGGTACAGTTGCTTATAATGTTTCTTCATCTTCAAGTTCATCAAACTTTTAACATTATATAGGTAGCTAGTAGTAAATACATTGAAAAATTAAAATAAAATTACACTGATGTGTGGTAACATTTGTAATTATTAGCTAAATTTATTATTTATATAATTATTGATGGGTACATTTATGCAAACCCAACTTAACATATACATAATAGTATTATAATAATTAGATCAATGGTAATTTTTGGAAAAATTGTCTTAGGTAATCGAATTTTAATGTTTATCATTCAAGCTAGGTTTACTAAAAATTAATAAAAACAAAAATATAAATTGGAATAATTAATGATTGATACCGCGTGGGGTTGTACTTGAAAAAAGTATTGTGTCAAAAAATCTGCCTTCATCTAAAAATTTCATGTTCAATATATAAATAAAAATCCCTTGAAATTGACCGATAAAGTAAGTTCAGTATAAAAACTATCACTCTGTATACCAGTGCATTACGTAATATCGATGTCAAATAAAATATGCAGACATGCAATGATAGTTAGAGCTTTATAGGTAAAGGGAACACGTTTCAAACTGGTAATCAAACTCGTTGGGATGGTTCTATGTGTGATTAAAACGTTGGAAACACCAGCCTACCTATATAACATGTTATCTATCCACACAAGTTAGTCAATAATAGCAAGCTGTTACAGCCATTACCCATTTTATTCGTCTTTTTTTAAACTCAGTAGGTTAAATACAACGTATTTTAAACTGGTTTATTTTATTTGAGTAGGCAATTTAAAAATTTTCAAAATCATATCCCACCTACTTGTAAATAGAATTTGTACATTCTTGAAACCAATGAAATATTTTAAAAAAATGTGTTTTCCCACATAATAATTTAAAAAATTTTGGTAAAGTTTCGATCCCTATAATTGTATTTTA
This sequence comes from Stegophylla sp. TES_Ste_2020, assembly GCA_025469315.1. Lineage (NCBI taxonomy): Eukaryota > Metazoa > Arthropoda > Insecta > Hemiptera > Aphididae > Stegophylla > Stegophylla sp. TES_Ste_2020. Next base: position 9,368 of record JAIPRM010003261.1, on the reverse strand, counting down.
GATTCTGAATGAAGTGAAGAAGCTAGTGTTTTTACAATGATGTTTATATTTTTTTTTCTTTTTTTTTTTTCTGTGTACAACTTTTCGTATAGAAATACTTGTCCAAAAGTTTCGATCAATAACTTTTTGAAACCGGATTTGCCTCTAGATTGTACTTTAGAGAGGTCATTTTT